>OMKY01215765.1:17586-38199 GCA_900302395.1 Bregmaceros cantori | reverse complement strand
ACTACAAGCTTTCAATATTACTACGCCACGAAAAAGTGTATGCACTGTGCAGAAAGTATGGATGACAACTAAATGAATAATCAATTAACCAATAGATAATAATGTAAATTATTAATGTATTAACTTAATAATTGTACTGCAATACATTTGCAGTACAATTAGTACAATAAGAATCAAATACCACCATGACCGTTATGGAATGAAAACCCATAATACTAGAACATTATCACCAATTTAATTATCCAGGTTTTTACCTTGTTTCAAACTCCTGCCGTGCATGATACTGCAAAAGCAGTGCAAAAAAAATATTTTTTTTTTTTGTTTAAATCCCTTGCAATAACACAGCAAGGCCTCCCGGGCTAGTGAACACAAGTGGGTGGGCGAGGTGGCGGTAGTCTTTTTATACTAGGCATGTGAATGGCAGTGTCTATTAAGTGCCTCTGCATTATTTTGGTAGTAACTGGTAATGATTAAAAAATTAATGGTTAGGTTGCGCCAGGGGTACGCTTGCGCAATACAACAATAATATTGAATATTGTGATACTTCAAAATCTTCCCCTAAACAATATACAATATGGGGATTATCGTCAGTAGGCCTTTCAAAAAGGTTTTGTACAACAACTATGCCATTTTTACTGGTACGTACTGACGACACATAACTGTCTAGGAGACTTGGGACAGTGAGCCATATTTCACAAGCCTACCACTGCTGAATGATTTATATTTTATAAATAGAATAAATATGAATGGCGCTTGCGCCGAAAAAGGAACAGAACAAATATGTGCATCGTTTAGTCTTCAGAACGTACCCTGAAATACTTTTATACGGCCAAGAATTCCCCTTTTTATTTTCTTTTTGAGACAATATTGTAATCGGATATCATGCACACAATATTGTCGTATCACAATATTGTGTAGCCAGAAGGTCTACCTAATCTAAGCAAACAGGGTGTAGGGCTTAACTGTTCAGTGATGGCCACAGTATTAGTGGGCCTTCCAGTTGTCAAGCAGTGCATGAATAATTAAATTGGAAATTGCATTGAACAGTAGGTGTCAGGGCAATGCTGGCCATCTAGCATCTTGGGCAAATGCCCGGCACCTCGTTGACTGGCCAAATCCAATTTGGGTTTGTCAAGTCCAGCCCTGTAGAGGGGTGTTGGCATAATTTAAAAAAAAACACTATTATGGTTGGACGCAATTGCAAATTGTCCAAAATTGTATCATTCCTTAAACGATGTTGCAATAGCACTTTGTGAGCTGTTCAAATTGAGTTTTGCACAGCAAATAACAATTAAACTAATTGTTTTAAATATAAAAGGCAGTTTTAAATGTATGAGAATGCCCTTTGGGGTGGGTACATGGATAGAAGAAGAATTAATAATCGTCTTTTAATCGAATCGTTGCCCTTGAATCGAGATCGACTGCTTCCGGGGGCAAGCTGCAGACCACTAGTTGTCAAGCAGCAGCACATGAATAATTGACTTGGAAATGGTAAATTGCACTGAGCAGAGTCCATGCGAATCAACAGCCGCTCAAACCACGAGATGTGTGCATGGGTGGGGTGGGGGTGGAATCGACAACAGCCCAGCCTGGGGAATGAATGACTGCAGCGGCGCTAGAGGGTTTACTCACCAGGGGTCGAACTCGTGGATGATGCTCTCGAAGCGGATGACGGCGAACAGCCTGGAACTGAAGCCGGCCAGCCAGGCCAGGAAGAGCACGGTGAAAGACAGCAGCGACTGCCAGCCGGCCGGCTGTGCCAAGCCACCGGACAGACCTCCTCCCCCGGCTACGCCACCACCTGCCGACGAGGAGTCACCCCCGACCAGAGCTCCACCGCCTCCGGCCGAACGTCCGTTGCCGGAGTGCAGTCGCTTCGTATCGGCCGCTGTTGTGTGATGCTCCGCCATGTTCTTGCCGTCGGGACCCGCCGCTGCTAGCGAGCTATCGGATACACGCACGGCCCGGGGTTGTATTTACCCACCGAACACCCGGCTTTATCCACCCCTCTCCGGCCCGCGACGTGTGATAGTAAGCCGGTGTGAGGATGGCTGTAGTCCGCCACAAAACGCAGAATTATCCCCCGGAGGAGTCACATAGCAGCCAGCCACCAGCAACCAACTGTATTGACACACATGCGTCTCCAGAAAGTGATGTGTCGATCGCGAACAAGTCGACTAAGATACCTAGATTTCCCGGGCGCCTGTAGCCTCAGTAAATGCATTGAACAAATACATTACAATTAATATACATTTTCTCTCCAACGAGGTACTTCCTACCATGGTGCAAAATATCCATAAATAAGCACAGATTAATAAAATAAGTAACTGGAAATATCACGTTTTATTTATGTTTTGTGTTGGAGAATGTTTTGCAAATAAAGTATGGATACATTGCTATATCTGCTTACGGTATTTACTTAATACTTGAAGACTGGTGTTTTATGATTTTGTCTGTACAGTTATTTGAATTTTAAAATATACCAACAGATGAATGGAGAGCTATAGGTTTTTTATAACGATTATTTAACAGCACCCACCCTACATGCATGTTTTCATGTACATCACTACGTGGCTGAAATCATTTAGGGACGTACACGTTTTAATAATGTCAGTGTCCTCTCGGAGTACTTCCAAATTCCAAGTGCGCTGGGTAATTATCTGCGCCATCTTGTGGGAGGATTGCATGCTGCATTTCCATTTAGAATTAATAGAATAAAACTCGTTTATAAAGTGTTCCAGACCTCTAGTATAAATAGGCTAAAATAGTCACTTTAACCACATTGTTTATCACTGTACCACTAAGCAATGCATATAACGAATTCACCTGGAAAGGTAGGGACAATTTCCAATAGCTCATACAGCATCTGCTAAAATAAGTGAAACTCCCATCACGTTTTTTTCCGGTAGTTCCTTCTGTCGGGGGCGGGATAACGGGACAAGGAGCAGGAAGAAGCCACCTCGACCAATCAGCAGGGGACAGGTAAGGGAAGAGGCCGCTGGTCCGTCAATCAACAACCAATCAAACCACGCCATTACTTGACGGACATAACTCGCACCCACTCAGATCACCGTATTTTTGACAGTTATTTTGCGCCATTAACAAAATGAGAACTGCATTGAACATACTCATGTGTCATTCGCGTAGGTGCAGGATTCAAGAACCGGTAGTGTATAAATGGCCACTGGAGGGCTCATCTTTGGGGAACCAGGGCTGGCGGCCTTTTTTTATTTTTAATGTTTGTTGGTTGACTATTGTTGAAGATATTTTATTCACTGTTGAGGGAAAATTAAATTTTGTTGATTCAGCAGGAGAGGGAACCGAGCAATATATTCCTTATATCAGACATGTTGATGAACGGGTTCAGTTAGTTGTCTTCTACTTCCCTCACATAAGCTTTTTTTCTTGTTAAAGCAAGCCATTGTTTTCATGCTGTTTCATGCCGTGTAAATCCCAAATTGTGTCAGTGGGGTGCACCAAGGTTTTTGATTAGAAATTTGGGGGAAGTAGCATTCTAACTAGTGGCAAACATTTTTTTGCATGGACGCCATGGTGTCAAGTCTATGTTTGTTTTTAATACCTCCAGTGTCAACATTTCGCCACAGAATTGCATTGATGTTTAATGCTCCATCAAACATTCACCTCAACATGAACATTGGCTTATAAACGTAAGGATCTATAATGACTGCACTTCAGGAGAACCAAGCTTGTGAAGACTGTGGATGAAACCACTGTCATTGGCTTGATCCCGGACAGGGGTGAGACCGTAGAAAGAATCAGTTCGTTCACTGGTGCGGTCCGAAACATTCAAAACTCAACCCTGAAGACTGTTGAGATGATAGTTCTAGATGAAGTCTCCCCCGCTCACCCCATTTACGATATCCGTTGGCAAATTTGGCACTACCACTACCAGACTCCAGCCACTGTGAAGTGTTGTCATTTATCTACAACCTGCTGAGACGTTGTGCTAAAGTTGCCGTTTTTCAGCGAGAGACATTTTTTTTTCTGTTTACACAGCCTTGTGTTTTATGTGTTCGTCCAGAAGTGGCACATCACTCCCCTCAAAGATTTTCACCGAAGTTCCGTTTTTGGTACTGGGGCAGCCGGCTTGGTAATGGTGATGAATACATCTATTTGACAAATATGCTGGCCTGTCGTTCTAAATGAATGCAATGCATTTTACCATTCATATGAATATGTCTTTTTTTTTTAATTCGTCGGCGTGTTTGGGCCTTTTCTCTAAAGCATCAGATTGCATCAATTTATTTGCACTATTTAAAACAGTGCAATAGTTGAATTAGGTTATTCGCCGTTCATTCACGTCGCAAATTGCTCCGTGACTCGTACATTGATTAAAATAGGCAAACGCTTTTCCTTGATATGCACAACTCCTGGGCACGGGGAAATAAACGACGGCAGACGAGCTTGCCGAAAAATGGCGTTATGAGGAGAAGGGAAAAAGATGGGGCGGCGCAAAAACTATGAATATGTGCATAAACTAGAGGGTGATTATTTTGAATGAATAACATTGAATGAAATGGGTTGCCTAAACTTTGACTGGTAACTATTTGACTGAATACATGTTTTGATTAATTTTAATCCACAACGTATAGTGAAATATCCGACGAGCCCACATATTGGGGTGGTCAGCCAATCAACTAAACGAATACAGTTTCAACAATTGCCGCTAGAGGGTGACATTAATCACCATCTGACTGACGTACATACACGCGTACTTGGAATACACGGGTACACTTACATGGGAACCTTTCGGGTTGGGAACGTTACTTTTCATTTTTAGATGTTTTAAATACAACAACAGTGCAATTAAATCAAAAATTCCATGCATTTAAATATTTTAATTTTAACAGTGACGTCATGACTTGGCGGCGGTAGACATTATGGTGGTATCATTGCGGTCAGATGAACAGATAGTGAGCAATATTTGCATAACATAAAAGTATTCTATTGTTGAGTTATCAATGGTAATATGCTATCAATCGCCAGCAGATGGCAGCCTAACTAGGTCCATGGCATTTACTCTATAATATACGTGAAGTACTATGGTATACCACTTAACCATAGATATACTTCACCATACCGCCAAAATGTCTGCTGCCGCCAAGACGTGACATCATGTGCAACAGCCCTATAGCCTCGATTTGAATTTGGCCACATGCATCATGAAGTAGCAAATTTCACATCATCCACCCCACTTCACTTCAGTTTTACATAAATATTGATGGAATGCAGTCAAAATCCGACTTCCGAGACATCCGAGTTACTCACCGATGTGGTCACATGTTCTTCTGGACCAATGGGATGGCTGCTTCAGTGGTAATTCCAGCTTGAATAAGTAAATGGAACAGGTTGCGCAGATCATGCGTTTGTGGGGCATAGATCCACACGAGAGCATTTGGGTGTGGAATAGCACAGCACAAGTTACCACCATCATTTAAAAATAATGCGATAGGTGTGTGCTCCCGGCGATTAGACTTGTTGAAAAATAGTTGAAGACACGGCAAAATGAATGGCACCAGAAGTGGCGAGCATTTACTTGTCTATGTATGTGCCCAGTGGGCTGGGAACATGCATCATGGTGTTAACTCCACCAGTCACATATGAACCATAGACGCCAGTGCCGACTAGACGAGCCTCGTGCAGTCTCATACTGACACCCAGCATTTTCTATTGTGCGCGCACTGTGCTGGACTGATTTAATTGAATTACCCATGATGCACTGCTCAGACACACAAGTTACATTGTCCTGAAGACTTTATTGAAAACATTCCTATGCATATACTGTAACATCATGCCTATTCATGGTTAGCCTGGCAAGCCAGACCAAATGAATGAATCACTCACGCTGCCAAACGCACGTTTGAGCGATGTGTGAACGATTTGTTTGGTTTGGCTTGCCAAGCTAATTCATGATACATGTAACTCTAATCTGCATTAGATATTTTAAAATGTAATTATAAGGGGCTACAAATACATTGTGTTTGTACTCTGCTTACATGTCTCTACATGTACTCTGCATACTGAAACACACGAGTGTAACAATTTTCTTACATCTGTCCAACTGGTATGTAAAAAAAAAAGAGAGAAAACAAAAAGAAAAAAATCAAATTGTTCAGGATGAGGTCTATGCTCAACATAGCACCCCATCTATTTTCATTGTATAATCATCAATACTTTATATCTGTTTGAATTGCCATTGTTTCTTTGTTTAGATGTATTGTGCAGGGAAAATGACCACACTGGGTACAAAAGTTGGACTTCATTTTGTTTGATGTTTACTATTACCAGGTTTCCAATCAATCAAATAAATCATGTCAAATATTGGCAGGTTGGGTCCCCGAATCATTGGTTCGCACTGGATCAATGTTAGTCATAGAGATAGTATTGAATAAGCCAGTATTCACCTTTATATGTTAAATTGTATAATGCAATGGACAGATGGGCAATGCTTCCATACAATTATTGAATCTGGAGTCACTTAAACTTCTGCAGCAAATCATCTCTAGGCATGATATCTATTTTTCCGCCATTAATCAGTGCCCATGGCAGATCCCATATGAACAAATAATAGCTAATAATTATCTTCCATATATCACCCCTCAACTGAGACTTTGTGCCCCCGAAAGCTATCCCCCGCTAACCTCCAGTGGATTCCATTTGCAAATAGTGCTGACCTCGGAATGACCTGCCGTGTAAGTGAAAGGTTCCTGGTCTTCATGCTATGTGTAAGCATTTACGTACCTTTCTCTTTGTTGCATTGGGTTAAGTGACGTATGTCTTGCTGTGTTGCCTGGCATTGTATAGTATTTACCTTGAGGCTGTAGATTCTGTGTGCAAATACAGGCTATATCAGAGACTGCCTCACATGGAACATCCAAGATACCTCCCATTTGCTTTTAAAATGTGGTGCGTGTGAAGTGGCCAGTGATTGCTTAATCTTGGTATGGTATGATTTATTTCATTTCTTCCCTGAAAGGAAACATGAAGAATCAAATCATCAGCACACAACAGCACAGCACACGGTATTGCAAAGACCCACAGAAGCACATGCAGAAAGGAATACTAAAATATCGATACAAATCAGGGGCTGGGCTAGCAGTGTTCATTGTAAAATCTAACAGCAGTTGGCACAAAAGACCTCTTGAACCACTCGGTTGAGCAAGGTGTTACAATAAATCTATTGCTGAAAGAGCTTTGGAGATTTTGAAATATATCATGTAGGGTACAACAAAAAATGTACACAACCGGGAGTACAGAAGAAGAGCGATTACGCTGTGCATCAAAGCGGTTGCTGGAGAATTAGCATGCGGTACCATGAGTGGCTAAGTAAGACAAGTTGTCCAAGCATAAATACCAGTCCATTGCCAGCGGTTATCTGCTAACCAACGGCTTAACCGCCATTGCAATCACTGTGTACGTGTTAGTTATGCTACCACTTTATGTCTGTTACACATGGAAGTTGAATGTTAGTTGATTGACGGACAAGGTTTCACCAAGAACAACGTGTTTTAGGAGACATGTCGATGGTGGGTTTGCACACTAGTCTGAATGTGGCTGAGGTCATGTGTAACAACCTGGCCTGGCACAATTTGTTTCCAGACAGATCCAAAGAATATCCGGATGACAATTCATATTGAAGATTATTAACAAGCAATAATATCAATAAGATATAATTTCCTTAAAATTGCCAAAACTATTTAAATATAAGAATATGCTTCAAGCTTAGTACGTAGTCCAGTTATTATTCCTTATCAAGACCTGTGTTCGTATATAACTCTGATGACAGTACTTACTTAGCCAATTGAACTAAAATTATGTTAATAGTCATCTCATCTTGCAAGATACAATCATATTTATAGCATATATAGTGTTCAGCATTTTATGCATCACGTGTCATAAATTCGCATGTTGAGTGTAATAGCGAGCAGCGTCAATTCCCCTCCGCTCATTTTTCTGGAGACAAATTTGTAAACCGGACACTGGAGGCACACGGAGAGGAAGTGACGTTGAATTGTATTTTTGCGTTCTCTCATCGCGTTACGCTTATCATGCGTGCACCAAATCAATGCCATACTGCACTATAGAAGCCATGTCCATTGTCGTACATGCAATTCATTTTTTCGACTCGTTTGGAAGGAGAGTGCGGCGTATGCTCGCCCCATAGTCCCGCCCAGACAGGAGGGCGGAGCCTCAGCAGCGGCCCCTAAATTACGGCATGTGTGCCCTGCACACTCTTCGCAGGTCGCATCGACTTTCGCTAATCGGCGGAAGGAAGGACCATACCAACACCATAAAGGGGCACTTCAGAGTGCACATCACTAGAATACGCAACCCGCACCTTTAATGACCACTTCTAAGAAAACGGACAGCAAGACTGGGGCCAACGATGGACACACACATTATTACTAATGGTAAGAAAATTGGGGATATTTTATTTTATTGTGTATTGATTCTGTTCCCATAATTGTTTAATAAAAAAACGCATTGTATTTTATACAACGCAAAAACGAATAATATACATTTCGATGTATTTATGTTTTTTTATTTATTTATTTTTTTTTTTTATGATATCGTTCACCTGAGATCTCAAGATGCACGCAGACGGGTGTAATTAATAAGTGACTCAAATGTGTTCGAGTCTGGACAGGTCCACGCACTCCTAAATGCGTGCATGGTGTATGTGTGTGTGTGTGTGAGATTTAAGCGCTCACAATCAATAACCTAATTGACTAATCTAGCACTAGGTCACAAACCCGAAAGTAAGACAGTCTTTTCCCATTAATTGTCCAACTGCGGTGCTTAATATTGACCCATGCAGTCGGGAGTCGGACCTATTTTTAATATTTGATATTTTAATATTTGATATTTGACACTTAAAGTCGTCCTGGAGTGGCAGGAGAGGAAAACTGATAAGCAGAGGCGAAGGATGGTGAGGACAGGCTTAATTGTAAAAAAAAAAAAAAGGAACCGTCTCAGCCTCAGTGTTTACAGTGTGTTGGGCAAGTATTACGCCAGTTTCCCTTGTGTTTTGTTCATGTCGTAGTGTTGTAATGACTAATGTCTGGCACAGTTATAGTCCAGGCCCTGGACTCCCTAGAGTACCAGGCCGAGGAAAATATCAGATAAGTAGAGGCAAAGGATGGTGAGGACTAGGGCTGCTCGGTTTTGGCACATAAAAAAATTGTGGTTTTTCCACCTTTGCGATATATTGTGTTTTTTTTAGCTGTGGTTTTGAGTGCTATGTTTGAAATGATTTGTGAACAATGTAAAAAAAAACGACAAAAAACTGCACGGCTTGCGTATAGTCCGTATAATGTGCGGCGGGTAACATTGCTGTCCAGACAGTACCTTTCCTCAAGCACTCATCATCGAGGCCCCTGAGAGTCAGTTCTTTCAAGCTCCAGGTGTTACACAATTGGGTAAACGCTACACATGCTTTCCTGCTTTGTCTCGTAATGTTTGCGTCTGTGGTGCCACTTTTATCAATCACACTGTCTAGGTAGATGGAGCATTATTTATTTACCAATTTCCATCCAAAGGGATTGCGCTGGTGTTGGCTGTTGGCCTTGATGATTCTGGTCTTGCCTTTTGTGGAAGTTGAGTTTTACTTTTTGGTTAGTGATCCGCATACCAACTTGTTGGTCTTCTCTTGCATCTATTGATTGGTATATGAAATGAATGCATGCAAATGCAGCAAATTGTTCACTGACATTTGAGTGTAACTGTGTATTGCTGAAAGAATATGTGGAACTTCTACCTCAGTGTCCAGTGTCTTAAGCCCCCTGCATACTTCACGGTGAGGTGGGGAGCAGACCGCCGTGGTGTCGTTTTTTGCACTAAAAAATCTACACTCGTCATCAATGTGCCTCGGTACTTGTCGGTGGGACGCTCCCCACCTCTCATCCTGACCATAGACCTTGTTTCTACTAACCGACTTCACCTTGCGGCGGAGAGTGGGCGGTCCCGTTTTGCAAGCAGGCCCGCGAATCTCTCTCGCTCGAGACATATATAGACAGCGACATAACAGCGACAGAGAACATAATAGAATAGAGGGAATAGAGGGAGGCAATAGAGATAGAATAGAATCTCCCAGAGTGCACCGCGAGCACTGTTTTTGGAGGTTTCAGAGAGTAGGTGGAGCCGCCGGGGGGGCAGAGGGAGGCGGGGCACCGCGGTGATCTGGAACTATGACCACTTTCTACCCAAACCGCTGCGATGGCGGTCACGTGATCACCTTTACGGTGGGCTGGTCCCCACCCCACCCTGAAAGTATGCAGGAGCCTTTAGGCAATTGAGCTTCTGACTCCAAAGATTACTTATGATGCATAGGAAGCCATGGATGATTTGCAATGTCCGTTGAAATACCAGAATAACTAAAGTCTGACCCTGCTTCCATTTCCTTAATCCCTATTCCTAGGAATGCCATATACAGTGTACATATACAGTGCCAGTAATTGACGTTGTCATTGGATTACATTAATCATTTTAACAAAATTGATAACTGCAGTCTTTTAAAACTTAATTTTAAAATACATAATATATTTTACAGTTACATTTCTCAGGAATAAGGATTACATGACACAGATTACAGTCATTCCTACCTGTTTATCAGGAAATTTAAAAATGATTATTGAAATTGATGGGAGTGTTTTAAATTGGAGGATAATAAAAGTTGCCGAAAGACATGCATCTTTACAGTTAAAACAGATAACAGTGAATAATAATCACGTTTACAGTTTTTAAACAACTGTATAGTAGTTGAAAATATGTGTAGATGTATTTTCCAAATAAGTGGACATCTGCTTCTGTATATTATAAAGTACTATTTTTTGATATAGTCTGTATAGACGTTTTGGTGGACATCCATCTTTTTTAGCATTAAAATGATAATTTCAGACTCACCATCAACATCAGACGCGGTCCTTCTTTGTTCAGAGTTTTAGTTAACAAAAATGTATAATTTGCTTCCAGATAGAACATCAAAATACACCTACTAACATTCACACATAAAAGTACAATTATGCAATTATGTATTATTTAAATACACATATTTGGTCCTTTCCTAACAATCACGTAATGTACATGGAAAACATAGTTCAATTATTCACTGTGTCCTCAACATACCTGTAAATAGGTGAACTTAAAGAAACACACATGAGACACGGTCCTTCTTCGTTCACAGACTTTTAGTTATGAGGAAGAACCGCTGGCTCCCGTGCTTCATGTGAGACCGATCGATCCTTGTGCTACGGATCTCAGCCTGTTTCATGCTATTTATAGACTATGTATAGAGCTCAATGTGTGCAGGATCCCAACCCACTGTGCCACAGAGCTAGCTCCTGGATGCACTTTCTAAAAGTATGTTTGGTTTTTGTTTTTGTTTTTTTGGATAGGCACAACTTGATTAACGCTGTCTAATTCACTTTGAACACGCTTATTTGTTCTAGTGCCTGTGAGCACCAAAACCAACTTCAGGGCATGCGTATTTGGGAGACTGTTATCATTGTTGTTTTATGAGTTGAAGAGCGGGGAATGTGGTGTATAAAGAGGGATGAAAAGAGACTTTGAAGGCACCGAGCGGCTAGAGTACTCATAAGAGTGAGAGAAACTCTGCATAAATGGCCCTGTTTTATGATCAAAAATCAGAATCAACTTCATTTGACACGTTGCATATGCAAGTATGCACACATGGAACTCAGGTCAGACACAGTGAGTACTCTGGTGAACATTGTAACTCTTTAATAACACAGTAATAATGATAAAATAACAATTATCAAAATAGAAGGTGAAATAGTAGCAGATTATAGGATTTTTGTTACATGCCACACATTTCCCACAATGTTATATGCCTTCTTCCTGGTCCAGGCGATGATCAGGTCTTGGAAAGTGGGTAGGAGGGCACCGATGATTTTCTCATGGCAGACCCGAACCATACAGTGATCACACATCATACATGTAAAGTGAAATGTTTCCTCCTCATTTAACCAGTGGGCAGCCAGCTAAAATACAGCTCCGATTATAGGATTTTTGTTACATGCCACACATTTCCCACAATGTTATATGCCTTCTTCCTGGTCCAGGCGATGATCAGGTCTTGGAAAGTGGGTAGGAGGGCACCGATGATTTTCTCATGGCAGACCCGAACCATACAGTGATCACACATACATACATGTAAAGTGAAATGTTTCCTCCGCATTTAACCAGTGGGCAGCCAGCTAAAATACAGCTCAGTTTAATAACATCAAAAAAGAGTGCGTTCACAATTGTACGTCCATCAAGCATAATTGAACGTCTCGTTCACGTTCACCCAAAATATGAAGGTGTTCCTGAACTATCGTTCTTTGAACAAGTTCGGGTACAACACTGGCCACTTAACCCTGTCTGTCTGAAACGGCCATCTGCATATTTTTTGAATGAATTTGAATTTTATCATGCATGAACTACCAGGGAGGAGAACATTTTATGATCTGGCAAACATGGAAGTGCAGCATAGATCCAGATTAACTTCTTCGCAGACAATTATCTGAGTACTGGAATGGGGCCAGACATATGCTATTTTGCATTGTGTCAATAGAGAGCATTCTTGCAAGTAAGTGAATTCAATGGTGCATGGCTTCATAATGGACACATTAAGATGCATCATATTTAGTGTCATTGCTGTAAATATGTTCTTCATAATCGAAAAGGTCCACTACTTCCTGGAAATTAATTCTATTCTTGGGATATCATAACTGATTAGGTGGCATGGTATTTGCCAGGATTGGTTTATGGAAACACTATATAGCATTTATAGCATTGTATGGCGAGCATAGAAATCTCCAGTTCTTCAAATGGCATGTTGGTAACAAATTCAAATACACTGCATGTATTTGAATTAATGAAATAATGAATTGTTGTCATAGCGATGGCAGGCGTTATAATTATAGGCACTCAACAGGTGTGAGAAATCATTGCTGTAAGTGTGAGCCAGCTCACGGCCTGCGTGCCTTGGAATAACCGGTGAAAAGGCAACATCAGGGTAGATTCTTCTGCAACGAGAGGTGCGAATACTCTCACCATGAACCAGTAAGCCAGGGAGTTGCGTGTGATGAGCGTGACTACATTACGCTCATTCAGCATCATCTTTCACCAATCTACCAAACTGAGGGCAGAGAGACCTGAGTAAGGTAATAGATCCAGAGGAAGTGTGTGCTGACTGACAGACTTCTTCTGAGCACCAGGTCTGACAACAGGACGAGTGCCGCTTAGCACAACAAGGGGCGCTGACGATGACCCAGACTTCCAACAGTGTTGTTAGGGAAGAAAATGAATGCTGTGGAAATAACTGCACTTTCAAACTTGAGGAATTAAAAGGTTTGGGAGAAATAATACATTTATGAATTCATTTGAAAAACATATGCATACGAATTAAACATTTCAAACATGTAACACACAAAATTCAACAGTGTCATGTTGAATGTCATATCGAAGTCATCACACCGTCACGCGTGGGAATTAGGGTATGCGCTGTCGTTTTTTTGGGGGGTTTTTTTTGGTGCAAGCGCCATTTTTCATTCTTTATTGAGAGAGATAGTGGCAGATTGAATGGGAAACTGGGACGAGGAGTCGGGGGGAGACAGAAAAGCCGGACAGGGGATTTGAACCTGCGGTTCATTAACGTTCCCTTGCTTGGACATATAGTCTTGATCAGTGTTGGCCAAGTTCACTTCCAACAGGAACTAGTTCAAATTTAAACTTTGAACTAGTTCAGTCCTTGTAAAATGAATTTGTTCATTCATCGTTCATAGGTCATCATTTTGAACTATGAACAGGTGGTTCCTCAAAAATTTTAGTTCTTTTTTCGTTCTTTTTTTTTACGTTGCTGTCACCTATAATTCTTATTGACAGTGTACAAGCAGAACAAAAGACAATATTTAACTGTTTTACTGTTGTGTTAGATCGGCGACTGGGTTAGATTCTCAGAGTTGGATAGAAACGGTGCAGTTTGGAATTTGTCTATTTGCCTGATATGAACTAATTCTGAACTCTGTTCATTAACCTCAAAAAAGAGTGCATTCGCAAATATACGTTAATCAAGCATAAATTAACATGATCTCATTCATGTTCGCCTAAAATATGAAGGATGATGAACTATCGTTCTTTGAACAAGTTTGGGTCCAACACTGGTCTTGATGCACATAGATGTCGCAGAGATGAACATGCCGTGGCGTTCAATCTGCTGCCAGTGCCCAGGTGCCAATCACATAGCTAAATTAAGCTAAGTTGTTCAGTTTCACCATTTAATTCATTGTTTATTTGGTATGTTGTGCTTCAACGTATTACATTGATTGACAACGTGAGTGACTTGAACTGGGCCTATCTATGTTGCTCTGTTGGAGCTCCACAATGACAATGCTTGTTGTTTAGCAGACTCAATGCCACAATGGACGTGCTGTACTGATTAAAAGATCCCACCGCTGTCTCTCGCCAAGGTCACCAACAGAAGCTGTCTGTACCGGAGAGAGAGGATGACGGAACACAGCCACTGGACATGATGAACGGTTTAACAGATGAAGCCCATTCCACGGAAGGTAGCTATCAGTAATTGACAAATTAAATGCCGCACTGAAAAAGAAAGTAAAACGTCTTCACCTTGAAGGTTATGCCATTATGTTATGTTATTTAATTCATTATTAAACCCAAGATAGGCTTTAACCCAGATAGTCTGTATTCTGACAGATTATTTTATAATCCTTTTTTTTGGTTTTGTTATTTTTTTGGGTACATGCCCCGTTTTTTTCATTCTTTATTGAGAGAGATAGTGATAGGATTAGCCAGGAAACTGGGATGAAGAGTCTGGGGGAGACATTGCAGAAAAGACAGAGAGGGGATTAGAACCCATGGCACTACTCAATCTATGGTCTGGGTGAGCTGTATACCCACTCTGCCACCACACCCCCTTATTTTACAATTGTAACTGAAGTTTCTTTGAAATGGTAATATATTACATTGCATAATTACACTGTTATTACGTAACGATACAGTTCCAGTCAGAGTGCTTCCAATTGTAATTTATTATGAAATCTATTATGCAGATCGAGGCAATTTAGCCCAGCCTATAAATTGTATTACATAGTTCAGTTAAACACTAAAATGAGTGGTAAACAATTAAATGAAATTTAAAACCTGCACACACACACACACACACACACACAGATTTGATCGCAAATCTAGTTACAATGCACATTCAAATACGAATTGAATCATTGAATCACTTCAGTGTAATGTAAACCCAGCTGGTGGTGTTCCTCCTGCAGACTGTTTTGTTCAGCAAGCTCTCGACATGATAATGGATGACGTGGTGAAGAAGGCCAATGATGTGAGAAGAAAGGTGAGGATTCTTCAACAAAGTTTGGGCATTGGTTTTCACTGGTTGACAAATCAATGTGGTCACCAGGTGGCATGCCACTCTCAAACTGGCTGCTTGAGACTGGCAGCCAATGTGGGCACCGTCTAGGTCCACTTTACTTGTTAGCATAGTCAGCCTCTAGGTATTGAGACTATTACTACTAGTTCCAAAAAGGTTCTCTATGCTGTAATCTCATGATACTTGAGCATTTAACTGCTGCATTTATGTGCCTATAAATTGGCGGCAAAACGTTGCCCTGGTCATTTCGGCCCCAAGAAATCTAGACAGGGAATAGACATTCGGTTGGTAGTTCCGGAAAATTTTCTAATTGTACTAATAGGACTTCTGGCACCAGTCAAGTCAGTTCTGATCTGTGCCCGACAAATACATGAGTATAATCTGCACAACCTGTTCCATTTACACATCTTTGCCGGGCTTACGAGTGAAACCAGCAATCCCCATTGATCCTCGGGCCCAATGTGATCACAGCGATGAGCGAAGCAGGATGGATAATGGATAGTTCACAGACCGAGCAGATTTTGAAACAGTGGGTTTTGTGTGACAAATTCAGCCACTTTGGTCGACTACAATGACTTTACACCGGTTGTGATACAGAGACCAGAAGTGTGTTGACAAACGGCGGGACAAAATGGGAGCGTTCTTTTTTTGGTGCGTAACCTCGTCTATGAATATGGTTATGGCTGCCATTGCAGGAGAGTTATGTTTAAAACATGAAAAAAATTGCAAAGGGGACCTTTAAAATGTTTCATGCACGGGCATTCTGTAACAAGACGTGACTTTGACAGCACATAACAACCTAATGCCATAATCCTACGACTATAATCTGGTTCTCTCTGTCTGTGTATAATCTGTGACTGAATAAGTGTCCACTCACTGGGATCTCCCCACGTTTCACTGTCTCACATGTGTAGCAGACTCTGGTCCATTCCAGTTATCTTGTGCACCTCATTTGTGTTGAGTAAATCAAATCCAAATAGGACATTGGGGATTAGACCAAATCCTTTGTTGTATATACAACCATGTTGTATGCTTTTTTATTTGGTGTATGTATTGTTCACTGAATGGAGTCATCCGGCAAGGATTTTGTTAGGGTTAAAATATGGAACTAAAGTGATTGAAATTCGTAACCCATTCTGGTGGAAGAACAAGCTGTGAATGTGTCTTCTCCAGAATTCCCTTGGTGTCCCGATAACAAATCCCATATATGTAGGGCTATGGTAACATTTTAGACAACAAATCTATCAGGGGAGATATGCAACCATTGGGAATGAGCAAGCGTGACATGTCCGCTATGACCTTTGGTTGAGATGCCCTAGTCCCACAATGTTTGGGCAGTTTGCACACCAGCTCAACTAATTCCCAGTGTAGCGTAATCCCACAGTTTCCTGTCCAAACTCCAGGTCTGCGAGTGGCGTTCTCCCGAGGATCTCAAGGCTCTGCTGGATTTAGAGCTACGGATGAGTGGCGAGGCCCCCACCGTCACGCTGCAGCGCTGCCGGGACGCCATCAAGTACAGCGTCAAGACCCGTATGCTTACCTTCTTTCAAATCTATGTGCTGGGGTCAGGCAGGTGGAGGGATGTTGGAGGGAGAGAGAGATAGAGAAGAGGGACAGTTGCACACAAGGCAACAGAGGAAAGGAGAGTGAGAAGAATGGAGGCCGCAACAGTTGACAATAAGCGTTCACTAACATTGTGTAGCCACCAAGTCTGTTGTAACCTAAAGTCAGCACTACGCTACATACCTGAAAATTGACACATGAGAGCGCAGAGGACACAATGAAAAGTCTAAATATGTAATTTTCAACGATCAGGGCTTGATTATTACTATTTTTAAAATGTTCCGTTCCGAACGGTTCAGGCAGGTCTATATTTAACGTTTTCGTTCTTGGAACGGTTACATCACCAAAATATTGGTCCTGAACTGGTTTGGAACACAAACATTTCGTTCGTTCTTAAAGTTCCTTATATTGTGCAATGTTAAGTTTAGATATCGTTTTTATACAAAATATTTTGGTGGATGTTGAAGCTTCAGTGTAACTGTATTAACATCATTACATTCGCTTCCTCGTCTGTCCACAAGATGGAGCCCCAGCTGCATGGGGCTTGACGACTTACAGTGAAAGTGGACAAAAATAGTCTCCCAGACATAGGATATGTTAAAATATATAGAGAATGGAACGTTTTTAACCAATTTCGTGGATTTCATAATGTTCCGTTTCTGTTCCGGAACATTTGAAGAATTTTTTTTCGTTTCCGTTTCTGCTCCTCGTGAAATTCCGTAAAATTCTGCTTGTTTTCGGTTTTCGTTTTTGTTCCTTGAACTGGTTCGGAGCCCTGAAAGCAATGCTCACCAGTCATGGCATGACGAATTTTAAAATGCAAATATTGATACTGCCCCCAACCGACATTGTAGTAAAATGTATTTGAACGCATTGATTGAGTATGTAATTTCATCGCCACTGTGCATAATATATGGTCTGTATTTTGACAATTATTCATGAATAGTTCCAATGCTAGGGAATGCAAACAGTAGCATTATAATATATCACTAGGGGAGGGTGTGTGTCCAGTGTCTACTGATTTCCATATTATCTAGGGATGAAAGAGGACAAAAACTGAATATACATGTGCATTTGCGACCAGGTCTGCTCAGCATGTTTTTCACTCATGGGTACCAACCAATTTCCCCCATTACACATTGGTCGCCATGATATGAATGAATGCAGATCTGTCTTCCCACAATGTAAGGAATTTGAAGCTCTTCACAAGTTAACTAAGGCAGAGTATGATTCATTTCATTTGACATCATGTATTTCGACTGTTGGACATCTGTAATGTCCAACAGTCATGATATAACACATTAATGAAGTCTCGACAGACCAAACAAATCCTGTGTGTCTGTGTTGGTCTGTGTTTGCCTGTGTGCATATGTGTTTCCTGTGTGCATATGTGTGTGTGTGTGTGTGTGTGTGTGTGTGTGTGTCCACCCAGACCACCCTCATTTCTTCAACCAGCTGTATGTGGGAGCGGACCCTTATGCCCTGGTGGGCTCCTACATCACAGACGCTACCCAACCCAGCCAGTGAGTCACCTAAAAATACACACCTGATACTGCTAACAGTTACAAGTTGCTACCATACACCACAGGTGGCATATCACCAGCAACCAGTGTTGCCACATTACTTGTCAAAAGTAATCTGATTACTGATTACTGACTAAAAAGTAACTATGCTTGATTACTGTCTACTTTATTTTCAAATCAACAAAGTTAGATTACTTTAGTTACTTTTGATTGGTTATACACCCATAGGACCTCCTTTCACATGAATACAAAATCGAGTGGTTATGGACACCGCCCCTAACGCGACCCCATTCATGTTAGTGGCACTGCGTCTACCGCAGTGTCCGCAGTGTCGTGAGTTCGGCTACGCTCATCGACTTGTCTGCAATGTCAACCCCCGATCTCTTCAACCCAGTTTCCGACTAATCCTATCCAATAAAGATGGAAAAGTGGCGCTGACGCCGGAAAAATAACAAAAAAAAAAAAGAAATATACTCAATCAATTATCATATATTTATCCATTTTTCATTATTAAAATTAATCACACAGAACAGTCTGAAACAGCAGGATTTCCTTATGTGGGACAGTCAGTTGCCTAATGTAGTGTTGAACAGTTGAACTTAATGTTAGGCACATTACCATAGTTTCACTGACATTCATTAGTTTAGGGATGAGCCTGGAGCTTAGGCGTCTCACATTAGGCAGTGGTCCGCATTATGGCAATCCACCCTAAGTAAAGTTTACTAAGGTTAGTAATTTTAATCTGATTATGTAAAGTAATGTCTTTGGTTTCAACCTCTTTTCAGTAACTTGTAACCCAAGTCACTTACAGTAGTTCCTGTAAATGACATCACTGCTAACAACACATAAACTGACACAACATTCTGGGGGCAGAACAAAATCCAAGGCAAAGAAAAGATGTGAAGTACAAAATACCATATTACCGGGCATTCTGAATTAACACAAACATTTGCATTATTCGGTTTAAATATAGCCATGTCAGGAGTATTAATTCAGTTTGTTTTCTTGTATTACTTTTTGTTAATATTTTATTAATATTAATTCTGTTAATATTTTGTAATGAATGAGTGTGTGATGTTTTTTTGTTGTTGGCAACTAAATTAATCAGGGTCAACATGACCTGCATCTCTGATTTTTAAAATTAATTTTTGATTAACTAAAAGAACAGAAGTGAAGGAAATGTCTGTTGTGCTAACCTGCTGTTGAATGTGCTGTGTGTGTTAGGTACACATATGAGATGGCTCCCGTCTATTCCCTGGTAGAGGAAGTTGTGGTGGCCAAGATGGTGGAGTTGATGGGCTGGGAGGATGGAGGTGACGGCATCTTCAATGCCGGTATGCTGCTCGCAACACACCCAAAACGTGACTTTACGCGATGGCCTGAAAATCCAGGGACTATATGCATATTTGGTGGCTGTAGCTCAGTTGGTCGATCAGTCTTTTCAGTGACCACAGGGTAAAAGACCAAAATGTTCGAATCCCATCACTGACGGTGTCTGTGTCCTTGGGTAGACACTAAACCACAATTTCTCACCACTAAGGCACCAACACCAGGGCTTGAAAACGAAATCATTTTTCCAATGTTCCGCTCGGAACGGTTCAGGCAGGCCTATGTTTAACGTTTTTGTTTTCGGAACCGTTCCGCCACCAAAATATTGGTTGTGAACCGGTTCGGAACACAAAAATGTTTGTTCTTAAAGTTCCTTATGTTAAGTTTAGGTATAGTTTATTCAAAATATATTTGGTGGACTTCTAAACTTCAGTGCAACTGTTTGTTATAAAGTGAAAACAGGGTTTAAAATGCCATTACATTCACTTCCTTGTCTGTTCTCAAGATGGAGCCCCAAATGCTTGCTGACTGACAGTGAAAGTGGACGAAAGGAAAGGATATGTTAAAATATATAGAGAACAGAAAAAAACGTTTTTAATCGGTTTGTGGATTTCATAATGTTCCGTTCCGGAACAGTTGAAGAAATCATTTTTCGTTTCCGTTTCCGCTCCTCATAAAATTCTGCTAAATTCCGTTAGTTTCTGGTTTTCGTTTCTTGAACCGGTTCGGATCCCTGGCCAGAACCAAAATGGGGAGGGTCCAATCAGCCTT
>OMKY01215760.1:0-10338 GCA_900302395.1 Bregmaceros cantori | reverse complement strand
CCAAATCGCCACCTGGTGGTGATGTTGAGTAAAATAAAACGTGATGTCAAAAAACTTTAGGATGTTCTGAACAAAATAGAACCCAAATTGGTCTGGTGAAATATGTTTTTTGGTGTGAAATCAAACACTTCACAAAAGTGCCCATAACTCCTAAACTAAGTTTCAAGCGCTGAAATGTCCATTTTTACCCATAATTCAACACTCGTATCTCTGGAACAGGGGGGCTGAGGCATACAATTATTTCCCTGGTTGGAATATAGAATCTCATCTACAAAATGAGCCACCGTGTGTTTTAATAGACAATGGAGAAAATATTCTGTGGGCCTCTGCCCAAGTCCTGAAAATGCCCAAAAACCTCTGGCAATTTAGGGACAGTGAATGCTGAAGAGCCTCGGCAGTGAAAGAGTTAATGAACCTGAAGTTCCTCAATACAAATATGTATAAAAAATATATATATATCATAATAAAATACCCTTAAGCAGAATCGTAAAAGCGCAATCGTAAAATTGCCCAAACTATTGCGAATGTAGTGTCTTTTATAGAATTTTAGAAGAATGTTTAATAAGGTAAAAAAATACAATAAAAATAAACGCTGGAAAACATTGATAATGATTAAAAGCTATATGCTATGATTTTTTTTATCATCCCCACTTACATGTATGCTGACTTCATATAAAAAGTTCAAAACTTTAAAATCTACAGAGGGTTTGATAAAATTCACATGGACATGGATGGTCTTTTTTTCCATATTTTTTTTAATTCCTCAGGTTTAATTCTAAAACTTCAGTACAAAGGCTTAGAAAGCTTTTATCCATGGTTATTTGACACTGGAAAACTACGTAAGAGAGCCTGATTCAGGCGCCGCTATCTGAGTGTTAATTTGAGTTTGTTCCCATATAAACACTTGTTTTTATTTTTATTTTTTGCATGGTTGGGGAAGGCCTGAAGGATGACTCATTGTTTTTGTTGCCTGTGTACTGCAGACTGAGAAGGATATCCTACTGCGGCCGGAGCTCGAGGAGATCCAGGCCAACCACCCAGACCGCTTCAAGCTGTGGTTCACCGTGGACAAAGCTCCCAGCGGTAATCAGGGCTCCGAACCGGTTCAAGGATCGAAAATGAAAACCGAAAACAAACTGAATTTTACAGAATTTTATGGGGAGCGGAAACGGAAATGAAAAAATATTTCTTCAACTGTTTCGGAACAGAAATGGAACATTATGAAATCCACAAAACCGCTTAAAAACGTTTTTTTTTTTCCGTTGTCTAATATGTTTGAACATATCTTATGCCTGGGAGAACATTTCCAGTTGTGCAGCCATCTAACTAAGTTTGTAAAAACTATATCTAAACTTAACATTGCACAATATAAGGAACTTTAGAGCGAACAAAAATGTTCAGGACCGATATTTTGGTAACGAAAACGTTAACCATAGGCCTTCAGAACGGAACTTTTTAAAAATAATTACACAAGCCCTATTGGATGAGGTTTGACAACACAATATGAAAATGCCTGTACCGCACGTCACCATATTAGTAGAGGCGAGGAGCTGAAACCTTTACTAAATTATTACTAAAATGGAAATGCTCTATTTGATATCTTTGAGACCCATGGATTTTATTATTATTATTATTATTATTGAAGTTATTTTTTGGGCGCAACCGTGCAAGCGCCGCTTTTCATTCGTTACTGCGAGAGATAGTGACAGGATTAAATCGGAAACGGGGAAGCAGTGGCGGCGGGGACCGTATGCGAACTGCCGGCGCTGCTCGGCTCGGGGGATGTGCTGTCTAACCACTTAAAAGATTTTAGTTTCTGAATGTACGACTTCTTCAGACGTCCCTAACCCACATTTCTTTCTCTCCAGATTGGGAGTATAGTGAAGGCTTCATCAACGAAGACATGGTCCGAGACCACCTACCCGCACCCGGTGACGACACGCTCATCATGATGTGCGGGCCGCCCCCTATGGTGCAGTTTGCCTGCAACCCCAACCTGGATAAAGTGGGGCACGCCAGCAGCCAGCGCTACACCTTCTAGCCAGCAGAGGGAAGCACCATCGCCCAGAACTGACCACACAGGCGTTCTATCGGCACTTAACTCGACCCTGCCCGACCTTGCCAAAGATCTAAGATGGTGCAGGAATATTGGTGGAATGGAATTGTTATTTAAAATACCATCTATGATTAGCCTGGCAAGCCAGAACAACGAATCGTCCACGCATCGCACGCGGCTAGGCGTTCTGGTGGGTCTGGTCCAACCAGGCAGAAATTCGGGCGGGCCAATCGGTGCCCCGTTGACAGGGTTGGGAGGGATTACTTTTGAGAAATGTTTTAGTTCAACAAATAATGTATTATACATTGCAGGTGTTCAACTCATAGTATAGCCTGAAACCACCGTCAATGTAACAAATTAAAACATTTGGATCACAAGAAGTTATTGGTTTGAATGTTTTGATTAAAGCTTTTTTTGAAGTAATCCAACATAGGATTACTTAAAATAATCTTAATAAAATCATACAGCAAATAATTGAATGCATTTTTGGTTGTTAATTTTATTTATTTCTAAATTTCTATAGTATGTGTTGAACACCTGCAATGTATAATAAATTGTTAGAAATATAACATTTCTCAAAAGTAAGCCAAAATTAACCCCTCCCAACCCTGCCCGTTAAATCGGGCCTCGTTTGAAACAAGCCTAAGGCATCCATGGCACTTGTCACACCTATTGTGCTGTGATGATTTTCCATTTGATTTTTTTGGACACTTTGGAGCCTGCTCGATCCAGACCAAATGATCGTTCTAGTCGGACGTGAAGCGTGGACGATTACCGGTGATTTGTTCTGGCTTGCCGACTGGCCCATGCCTCTAACTGCCTTACCCAGCATTCCACTGAGTCGATTACTATGTTCGACTTGATTAAGCGGATGGCTCCTAATAACCCCCTTGTGACATCACACTGACCGAAATAAACGAACCTGCGATGCAGCGTCCAGAAATCCATCCAAACACCGGCAAGTCTCTCTGCCCAATATCTCTGTACCGTCTTTGTGTGGCTATGGCTTACTTTAATTGCTGCCAAAATACTTCCTCACTGCACGGCATCGCTGGCACCACTGCTTCAAGGCCACAGTGCACTGTATATATTTACCGATGACGTTATAATTTAAAATCGAGCGCAAGGCTGGTTGAAACCACTGCATTGTCATGTTGATTTGAGGGAGTATTATTCATTGTCCAGCAAATGTAGGTAGGAGGTGATGAAATATGGTGACAAGATTTAGTTGTGATGTGCAAAGGGGGTGGAGGGCGTACATGCCAATTTCAGATGAAAAGAGTGCCTTAACACAGCTTTGGTTGAGCAACACAGAATATTAAATATCACGTCATAAGTTCATAGTATTCAACCGCTATAACGAGTTTGTTGGTCAGTTTCCAGTATCCATGCATTTCATTGTTTGCTTGTTGAGCTATGCAGGATGTGATGTCTGCCTGTCACTGCTATGTGAAAATTAAGTCCTATTAAAGATGAGATCACAATGGCTTTTTAACTATTCTGGGAAGTGTTTCATTGGCTGTGTCCAAAATCTCTGCACTATATGGGGTGTGGTGTATAAGCATAGAGATTTAAAATTACTTGAGCAAGTTTGAATTTTATTGCACAAAAACATCACACACATTTGTAAAGAGATTCTCTTGACTACCGGTCTTTGGGGGGATTCTTCTTGATGCGTCTCTTGCGATACCTGAAACGACAACAATGAGTTAATACATAGGGTCTAACTTGTCAAGGATGATCCTACAACTCTAAGCATGTTAAATTCAAGACCAACTCAACAAACTAAAGCTGAAAAAAAGAACAATAATTGACATAGGAGATATGGGCAGAGTAGCCATAAAAATTAACAAGTAAAACTTGTTACCTCGGCAAAATATTACTCAAGTAAAAGTAAAAAGTAGTCACCCAAGTAGTTAGCCAAGTAAAAGTAAAAAAGAAGTTACTTAAGTAGTCAAAGCACTGAATAACATTCAGTAAGAAATAAATAAATTGTGACAGATTCTCTTTTCAAAATGTGAAGGAGAGAGATAGCGCCCAAAAGAGAAAAAAGCGCCGGAGAGCGAGCGAGAGCGCCCGAGAGGGAGAGTGAGATATGACGCCAACATATGTGCCAAAAGTTTCCAAAGGGTGTCGCTAAAGGCCAAGTTAATGTAACGAGTAGGTAATTGCTGACATCTCAGCAAAAAGTTTTTTTCACCTTAAATTCACTTGAGTAAAAGTAGAAAGTAAGTTGTGAAAAATGTACTCCAAAAGTCAAAAAAGTACACTGAAAAATTGTAACTGAGTAAATGTAATGCGTTACAGCCCATCTCTGCATATTACGGACAATTTTACCCAAATATTTACTTTATGTAGCGTGTGTAAAACAAACCGTGGGTTGCTGCATTAGAATCGCACAAAGCAAAAATGATTGGATAAGAAGCACATGACATAAGCGGGTAAAGCTCCCAGTGAGCTGCAGTAGGTGGCAATCATTGTGTGTGTGTATATATACTCAATTACATTTTGCCCTTTTATTTAACATAAACCACATAAATCACTTTCTGGTCCAGTGTTAAACTTACACCTGTAGTGGGGGGGAGGTGTCCGAGCGGGTAAGGACTTAAAAAAATTAAATATGTAATAAATCACTTAAAAATGTGATTGTCATCTTGATCATCATATGAATATATTCAAAAATTATATTCAAGCATTTTTTTTAATTATTTTCAAGGCCTTATTAGATAATGCTTTCTAAGGCTTCAGGGATCCACAAGAACCCTGAAGCAGTAAAAAAAATCTGGTCACACGAAAAGGGTTCATTTTGACACAAATAATCCCAGTTACCTCGTCCTCTCTGGCGGCGAGTGATCAGTGATACCGCTGTGGCCACAAACGTTGCGTGCGCCGTCTCTATTGAAAAAGACTTTCCGACGTTACGCCCCTAAACACTTCTGATCGTTCGCGAGAGAACGCACAGACTAAACCCCCCCCCACCGCACCACTGGGCCACTCGACCCACCCAGCACTATGAGAACCGATGGAATACATCTCTATATTAGATTTGATGCCAGAGTTCCAACACGACCCCACTTTCTATCCATCTGAGCCGAAACAAGTTACAACACTGCGGTTTTATGCACGGAGACTCATCATCGCAGTGCAATAAGTACTAAATAATCCAGGTGCCCACCTCCATTTAAGTATTTTGATATATGCAGGAGGAAGGAATTGATCCTCGTTTCGGACACGTCGGTTTATAGACGGGGCCTCTGTGCGGTGTTCCGGCCAGGGTTTATTAACGATTTTATCATTCTGCGTTACCCTAGAGGGGTTACTCACTGTCCGTAGGGGTACCACTGGTGTTTGGTAGTGAAGAACATCTTGCCCAGCTCCTCGATGATGGGGCCCTGTTTGCCCTGCAGCACGGCCTTGTTGAGAAGCGTCTTCATCACTTGCTCCTGACTCTCTACAGCGCTCGGCGTACCCTCCACACGCTCGATGGGCTGCAACCGAACAAAGAAGATCGGCTCCAGTTGGACATTCCAATCGCGCATCTCAAAAAACATGAATTTAAATGAAACCATCTTAATTGTTAGTCCAAATTTGACAATATTTCAAGTTGCCAAGACCAATGCCTTGTAATTGTTGCTTGCTGTGAATATTTCAGGCATTTTTCTGAAGAAAAACTATCCAACCGATTAAACCTTTCAATAATCGGGAACAAATTGACTATTGAAATAATCGTTACAGCCACGGCTCCGAACCCGTGGCTGCAAGGAACAAAAACAGAAACCGGAAACTAACAGAATTTTGCAGAATTTTACTAGGAGCGGAAACTGAAAGGAAAAAAGATGTCTGGGAGACTATTTCTGTCCACTTTTACTGTCGGTCATCAAGCCCCATGCACCTGGGGCTCCATCTTGTGGACAGACGAGGAAGTGAACGTAGTGATGTTTTAAACCGCGTTTTCATGTTAATACCCCTTGGGGGCTGCAAAAACCGACTACCCTTTCACTTGATGAGGACCAAATGAGTCCTCTATTGCAGAGGCTGTAACTTTTGAACCGTTCAATATGTTCCGGGAACTGTTCCGCCACCAAAAAAAACCTTGAACATAGGCCTGCCTGAACCGTTCGGAACATTTTAAAAATAATTTCGTTTTCAAGCCCTGCTTACAGCTGTACTGTTGAATGTGGAACTAGTGAAAATATTGTTTTTTTTTCTTAACTTGAAATTAACAAAGTCAGAAATTTCTGGAAGAGGTCATGCTCTACGGCAGAAAAGATCAAAAAGTCAATACTTCATTAATCTGCTTTGATCTACAAGTCTCGTGAGTATCTCAAGATCATTTTACTTAACAGATTAATCAGGATTCAGGTCAGTAAACGTACCTGTGTCAGCTCATAAGGTGGATCAACTGCAGGATGGTAGCACACAATCGTCTTCTCATCGCTCGTCACACCAATTTCCACTTGGCTGAAAAAACAACATATTTACATGATGGAGAAAGGTGGGATTTTTCTTTGTTTCACGTTTGAGAATGTAAAAATTATTTTCATCAATGACGTGGAACTGGAAGACCCGTTAAACCTTTGGCACTTTTATGAAACGTCAATCTACACAATATGGGGAATCTTGATATTCAAGTTCAGTGGAAAACGCATCCTATGCACCCATGAGCATGATCAGAGCGAGAGCCTCCACCAGACTCTTCATCCCAGAATCCTGTCACTATCTCTCTCAGTAAAAGAATGAAAAATGGCGCTTGCACCCCCAAAAATAAATAACAATGCATCTCAAATGAAATGAAAAAAAAAAAGCAGAACCATTGGGTTGGACAATAATATTTATAACTTTTGTATTTGTGCAATATTTATAAACACCGTCTAGTCCTCTATCCATTCAATCTATTTAAAACTTTATTTACATTTTGAGAAAGTGGGGTTCGACGCATCTCGCTCTCTCTCTCACTCCTCATTGAACATTGTAAAACTACTTTCTTTGGATGTGTTTGCCTTCGTCTGAAAATGCTTAATACAATCCTATCACAAGAAGAGGTCGGAATAACCTGTTTAGCTCAAGCACAGATGTGTCGACGACACTGTTCGAGTGATGGCAGCGAGGCACCAGACGTGCTGAAAACACAATAGAACAGATTTTTCAGAGTGACTGAGATAACAATAGCCAACATAATAAAGGCAATAAGCACAAATAAGCAACAACTCATATACATACATGCATTAAAAAAAACATAAAAGACGAGAGATTAATCGCCAAATAGTTATCTGTTATTCCCAATGCCAGCCGCCATTCCCAGGGTCAAGGATCCACCTATTCTCTAGGATACTGGACACTGTTAATACCCACAGCAACACAAACAATACAATAAAACTGGTAACATTGGGTGAAAAACGTATGTTATAAATATGGTAAACGCTTGTACATACGTGTAGGTAAGTAAGCAGCGGTAGAGACGCCAAAACGTTAGCAATATTAATAATATTCCAGGTTAATAACCTTTGCACGTGGTTAGCGTTGCTGCCTCACAGCTAGAAGGTTCTGGGTTCGAATCCCAACCCGGACAGGTCCTTTCTGTGTGGAGTTTACATGTTCTCCCCGTGTCTGCGTGGGTTTCCTCCGGGCACTCCGGTTTCCCCCACCAACAAAAACATGTTCTAGTTAACCTGCTCCAGTCAGTGCCCCCGGCCAAGGCACTGGCGCACAATCTGGATTTGGCCCCGGGGCGCCGTGCCCACCGTTCCTCAGGAATGGGTTAAATGCGGAGAAGAATTTCACTGTGCATGTATGTATGTGTGACTAATATAAAGTCTCTTATCTTAAAAAAATGAACAGAATAATCGATTGATCGTCTGTAAAAATGCCCTATTAATCGATTATCGAAATAAATGTTAGTTGCAGCCCATCTTTATTAAAGACATACTTGGTCCAAGGACAGCGCTGGAAAGTCGGGAGAGCAATTTCAAGCTGCAGACAGTGGTCGCCGCCATTATTGAGAGTAAATTATTTTTCTTCGCTTGGTATTTTCTGCGACTGATTTACTGTAGCACAAGGCTACTGCCCCCTATTGTCCGCGAATCCATATTGCAGTCTGGAGCCAATTCGCGTAATACCTTGATGCCAACTTCCTCATTGGTTTTCGCCTCAGATGGGCTCCGAAAAAATACCCCCAAAATATTGCAATTTTAGCAGCTTGTTTTAACTTATTCAAAGCCTGCACCGAATTGATGTTTAAATTTGTATTGCCGGGTATGCCCCGTGTTAATTGTGTATTGTCATTTTACAAACGCACCAGATTTGCCGTTATTAATTTTGTTTAATACCAATAGTTGGCGGGGCGTGGGGGAGGATGGGGGGCTGGCCTGGGCAGCCAGGCTTGAGCGCTTTGTTGATCCTCTATGGTTAGCACAGTTCCGACAGGCGAAGTATTCACACGTGCAATCTGTGAGTACATATTTCAACAGGCTATATTCTAATCCTATATAGAAGTACTTGTGAAGAGAACCATGCCTAATGATGTTAACATATTGCTCCAAATAACTCCCATACGATGATCATTCTAATTTTCTACCTAATTACTTATTATGACAACCCGGATAGCCTGCTCGGCTAGCATGCTAACCAGCTGGTAATAAGGCCGTCACTCTGGCTTTAGCTACACTGCCGAGCCAAGCCGTGTCTTCGTCAGCCAACACCTGGTTAGCATGCTCGGCTAGCAGGCTAACCGGCCTACAACATGGTCTAGCATAGGCGCCTTCCCGTGTCAAGTAGCCTCTCGGCCGGCCAAAACCTGGTTAGCATTCTAGCCAAGCACACAAATCACAGTACCTGTATTATTATTTTCATTATATTATTACTGTAGTGCTGACTTACATATATGACCCACCCTTAGCCTCCATATTTGGAAATGGCTGTCCCCGAACCTCCCTGAACCGCACTGGACATACGGGTACTTTCTCAATATGGCAGAGCCCATTACCCCCATGCCGGCGGCTTCAACCCCAGTCTGTTCATGGCAATGGGATGACGTCACGAGTGCTGCATCTACATAATATATAGCCTGGCAAGCCAGACACAATGCATCGTCCACGAATTGCACATCGCTAGACGCTGAATTGGGTCTGGGAAACCTCGAATACCCATCGCCAACAGAGTTGGTGTGGGTGACGCAAGACGGGGCGGAGTTGGTGTGGGAGCGAGCCCGCAACGCCTCGGGCATGTGTGTGTGGGTGTGTCTGTGTGTGTCGGTGTGTGTCTCAGGAATTCTGTAAGATTGCGTCGTTCCACAGCTTTTTCCACAAATCCCAGTAGTAATTTTGTAAGATCGCGTTGTTACAAAATGCATTTCAATGCGAACACCGTATGGGGCTGTCTTAACCACTACACCACGCAGCCATGTCCAGCGGGTGCTTTTTCGACAAATAAAATAAACCAAAATCCATTTGTGTGTGTGTCGGTGTGTGTCTCAGTAGTAATTTTGTAAGATCGCGTTGTTACAAAATGTATTTAATTGCGAACACCTTATGGGGCTGTCTTAACCGCTACACCACGCGTGTGTGTGTGTCCCTATACCCCCGCGTCTTTTTCTCGGCGACACCCACCCGGCGGGGGCCGGAGGGTTTGGGCGTCCTGGACCCTTCCGTGGATACGCGGACATAGTGCCGTGTCCCATTGTAAGCGAGCTCTCCGTGGAGTCACGGCTATAGAGACCAGCTGGCAGTGCTCTGCAGCCGAGGTCGAGGCGAGGTAACACGCTGCAGGGAATCCCAACGATTCACACGTCACTCTTTTATTTTTATTTATCAGCACATTACAGCAATAATAACAATGATAATGCCATACATTTTATAATGTAAATATCACAATAATCACAGATCAATTTACAAAACGACAACACAGGTTGATGGTCAACATGTTTTAATAGCTCTTAAATTTTGACCACGGCCGTTTTTTTTTCACCCCAGGAACGAATGGCACTGGGCATTGATGTCGACATTTAGCATGTCTGAGTCCATTCAGTACTTAGAATGCTTGGTACGGCGGAGTGAACATGGGATGAAAAGTTGCTGCGCTTTGTGGCCAACTTCTCCCAGAGTCCGTTACCTCTCTCACTTTAATTCAACACACACACATGATTCCATAATATACAGTCTATTCGTCATACGATAAAAAACAGAATTGAACTGTTTTATCATTATTATTATTTTTAAAATATTTTTTAAATTTTTTACTTAATTCAAATTAATTACAAATTATATTCAACCTAATTATAATTATAA
>OMKY01215759.1:0-11192 GCA_900302395.1 Bregmaceros cantori | reverse complement strand
CAGAGAGCGATATAGAAACTCAAAGCCCCCCGATGTAAGGGCCCTGGTTCTAAATCCCCGCGTCCGCCATGGCTGTTAACGCCCCAAGGTTAATGCTCGGGCCGACGACTGTCTGAATCAACACTCAAAAGCGTCGGAGGGGAGCCCCAAAAGTCCAGTTAAAGACAAGCTCTATGACATCACAAATCTCCATGACAACAGCTCTGTGACATCACAAACCTCTATGACACCCCCACCATATTTCTAGTCAGTTTTTGCATCAATTTGGAGTCCAAAATCCGAGGCCTAAAATCAATGTGTTCGCATCGTCAGTGGTTCAGAACGACTTCTTCGGACCTTTCGACCCCAAACCAGACGTCCTCCATCGTTCTGTGGGTCCCAGGGGGTGATCAGCTCGGACGACACATCGAAATCTCTGACTCCTGTGTTTCATTACATTGAGTCTGTTCCTACCCAAGACCTGAGCTATGCGCTAGAGCTCAGGTCTCTGAGCTTTAAACCTGGGTCTGAGAGCGTTAGCTTTGGCACAATCGCTCGATTACTGCTGGGTCCACTGATTCTGACTGGGTTACAACTCTGGTTCTGGTTCTACTTCTACCATATGATACATTACTTGGTGAGACACTGATAATCTAAGTGTCAAAGGTTATTTGCATTCCAGGCCATTAGCAACACAGCTACAGTCCACGTTACACATTGAAGATGATCTCCCTACAGTTATCACTATAGAGTCAATTTCCTTCAATATCACCTGGAGGGGCAACGTCAGTCATTAAAGGCATCAACGCTTCAACAGTAAAATGTATTGTAGTGACTGGTGCCAGCCGGCCACAAGGTGTTACACAGTTACCCACCTGTGTGACACCGTTGCCATTGCATAAATTGTGATCTGGATGAAGCTTGGCAATTGGGCTTGGGTATGGTGACGTCACAACTTGGGGGTGTCGGACATTTTGGTAGATGCATCTACGGTAAAGTATGCGTATACACACGGTGAAGTGGTATAGGTTACCACTGTGCACTGGGTTTAATGTGAAAGAAAAGCATCATTCACCAGCAGGTGGCAGCCTACTCCCATGGATGAATCAATGATAGACTTTTAAACTGTCAATCTTATGCAAATGTCGCTCTCTGCCTGTTCGTCTGACTGCTTACTTTTGGAGTACATTTTTCACAATTTACTTTCTACTTTCTACTTTTAAAAACTACTTTTTACTGAGATGTCAGTAAAAAGTACTCGGTACATTAACTCGGCCTTTAGCGACACCAGTTGGGAACTGTTGTCACATATGTTGATCTCTCTCTCGGGCGCTTTCTCTCTCGCTCGCTCGCTCTCTCTTGGTGTCTCTCACTCTCTCTCCCACTCGGTCTCTGTCTCTCTCTCGGGCTCTCTCTCTCGGGCGATCATTTTTTTGAATTCATTTTTTTAATTCATTTTTAAAAATGAAGGTTACTCAGTACTTTCACTACTTAAGTAACTTTTTTGTGGAATACTTTTTTACATTTATTTGAGTAACTATTTGGAAAACAATACTTTTACTTGAATGTTTTTTATGGCTACTCTGCCCATGTCTGCTAAGTTGTGACATCCCTTTGGGCTGTGCTTTGGGCAGCCCTTTGGGCTGTGCTTAGCCTGTTGCTGACTCGATTCTAAACGCATTTGATGGGGACCTGTTCTGTTACAGTATTGATATTGTATTGATAAATGAAACATAATATTCAACTTCATATCATATATATACATGTATTTACTATTTACTCTACACTTTTTGTATTTTTTTAGAAGAGACCAGGTTTTAAAATTGGCCTATTCAAAAGTTGAATTGCTGCATGAGCCACCTGATTATAGAGTGGTTACCAAGGGCGGGGCTTATCGGTGATTTGCTGATCGACGCTGGTGGTTGCCAGGGGCGGGTTAGCAGAATCATAAAGAGGATGGGCAGACAACGAGCCAACACTTTTCAATATTATATTCAGAGGTATTACTCTTTTTCAGGTAAACGCTGTATCATAATTATTTAAATCACGTGGAAGGAGTTGAGTAATGTTCATGGGAAAGTGATTCGTAGCAGGTTCCCATATGTGTTTATTTGTATGAATTGTTGGCGAACTTCTCAACAGCTGGTGACGTATACAATACTCGCGTCATCGTTGAAGACTCGACGCAAAACTAGCGCGTGATTGTGCGTTACCCCGCGTGGCCATTGCACACGCCATGGCCGATTTTACGCACTTGACGCTATGGGTGCAACGCAGAGGCGTGCGTCGAAGGTGACGCACAATCTTGCGTTATTTCGACGCAGTGACAAGCGAGCACACATCGCCCGCCCTCATTCGCTGTCCGTCTGAGCCAACGCGCGGTTGTGTGTCGTTTCGGCCTAGGCCAGTGCGTCATGACCCACGTAATGTGGCCTCGCTTGAGTGCATGGGGCACCCATACAGGGCTACCGCAGTAGTTCCCTGCAGCGGCTCCTGCTGACTGCAAGCCGCGCGTGCCGCCAGCCGTACTGCCAAGGTGCGATCTGTATCGTTGACCATCCTGTAACGCGGCGCCCAGATACCGTCATTTGGAAACAACGCGTCGCGATTAAAAAGGGGTTCGGATGCTCGTGGTGATGGAACGCACCCCACGACCCACAGCTCTCTCTCCGATCATCCGCTGCTGCTGAGAGGACCCGGGTATGAGAGAAGAGACCCGGGTGTGAAGACTAGAAACTGGGGGTTAACCCGTGATGCTTGTTCGGCGGGGCAGCGATGAGGAAGACTGAGGTTCCGCGTTGAACAAGACAGGTGTGTCCCCCGCTACCTACAAAATGACCCGTAATGGCTTGACGGTCTTTGACGTGTTGACGCCGAGAGGGATCAGTGGTTAATGAATGAATTAATCAGTGGTTAATGAATGAATTAATCAGTGGTTAATTAATGAATTGCCTGATTGGCCTCCGTCGAATTAACAGGGCCAACTCAAAACGCGTGTGCAGCCCGTTTTACATTGTGGTGGACGGGGCTCCCGTTCACTTCCATTATAAAAGAGTTCTTGGTGTTAATTCTGGGTATGTTTCGGTACCGTTTATCTCCAGGCTTCGGTTTGGCTATGTGGACCAAACACACGGTTCTACAGACACACGTGTTAATTGGTAAACGTGAACTAATTATTCGAAGTATTTGTCAAACGGCTTTTCTGTTTGCGTAGTTGGCACCACACCATCAGACGCGACACGTTTAACTCTGTTAAATAGTTGATGTAGTATTGTGAGGTCCATTTTGTTTTAATGCCATGTGTTTTATACACGTCTATTTTCAAAAAGTTGTAATTCACCAGTAATGGTGAATTATTATCGTTTTTTTTTAAATTTTACATTCTTATGTCGCGAGTCGCCAATTCCGTCAGAGAGTGTAGAATTATTTTGATATGGCCATTACTTCATCAGGCCCATTGTTAGGGGAAGCGCTGATGTTTAATGGATGGCGAACTGATTGGTATCACAATGAATGGCCACTACTGTCAACATGCTTCTGTTTCGCAGTTCCCTTATTTTAATTCATTTTAAAATGTCTTACAAAACAATTCATCAAGATTAAATTTTCATCCATATGTGCACGGTATACGCCAACTATGAAGACTCCCAATCACTTCAAGAGCATTGCAGAATGAAAAAAAAAACGTTTTAAAAAAGGTTAATGATTAATCAATTTAATCAACCAATAAAATTAATGATGAATCAAATAATGTGTTTTAACATCCCTAGAGAAACGGATTGATATAATGGGCAGTACTACCAACATCCTGATGTAACACCGACAGCCCCGAGGTGCTTGTTTTGAGTTCTCTTATTCTATGAACACATCGTTTATGGACTTTGGTCACAACGTACATCTGCAAAGAAAATATCATTGTCAACATACACTATCACTGGAGCCTTTTACACACATCCTGTGTCTTTGGAGCCCAGCTCATGTGGAAGTGCTTTGTCATATTCTGACAGTGGAAAAATACGGCAGCATTTTAAAATTTCATTTTGTAAGATTCCATCCTGATTAGGATTGTATCACTTGTATTATCCCCCACTTGGGCCAGAAAGTGTCTGCTTGTATCAGGGTTGTGTTTTAGAAGCCTCCTCTGTGCTTCTTTTTCAAGTGCAGTCAAATGTGACATCTTTCAGAATCGTTATTGTTTGAGAATTGTTATGTTTTACAGAATTTCATAGTGCGTTCATAGTGTTGTATTTATTCATTTTTTACATACAAGAAGCTGATTCACTGGCATCACTGTATAGTGACCCTTGATCACTGCCTGCTACCCCTAGTGAAAAATCCAGCTATTAACAGCGTGAGCTGGTAGCTGGTTTTAGCTAGTCAACCACCTAAGGCTGAGACCAGCTACCCTGAATTCATCCATCTTGAAAGTTTCTGCCTCCAAAATCAGTTCTTGAACATATCCTAGAGCATTAGCACAGCGAATCTGACACAAATCCATAATGTGTTCAAAACTTGTCGCCTCAACACGAAGGGGACGCTGTGGCGTATGTAGTGAATTTTCACTGCCATACTGCACAAACCCAGCCACTATTTTCTCTTACATTTTTATCCGGCAAATGAGTGATCAATCAATGTCATTGCTAGTCTGGCTTGCCAGGCTATGTCATTGCACCATTTTAAACGGATGGGAATGACTAAGTAACTCTAGCCCAAAGGCAGTGAACATTTGAAGATTACTTCTGATGAATAGTTGCATATAAAACACTATTGGAAAAAAGTTGCTCCGTTTTATTTTAAAAATGCCGACTCCAAAACGTTGAACTTTGTGGAGATACTGAACCGGTTTTTAAACAAAATTATTTTTTGTTTGTTTTGTATTTTGCTTGTAATTGTCCTTTTTTAACATTTGGTGTGGGTCATTACTGTTGTCATCACCACTGCCAACACCAAGTCGGCATTTGCCTTGCAAAATGACTACTTATGAAAAGACTGTGATAATGTTGGTAATTTTGCAATGAACTGAGAAAGATACTAAATGGAAGCATTAAAAGCCAAATGGGTATGGTGGAAAAGTGATTGAAAGGGGTCGCAGGAAGTAAAGATGATGAAAGACATTGTGAAGCCCTTCTCGAAGTTGTCTAATCCAGGAGCCCTGTCGATTTTTAAGAAGCCCTTCTCCAAGTTGTCTAACCCAGGAGCCCTGTCGATTTTTAAATGGTCCTGCTTGCAAAAACAGGGCGCCAGGCTGGCGAGATGTTGCAGCAGAGCAAAGACTCATCGCTGAGTCTCACAGCATGGAGCTGTCTTTTATTGAAGTCTATCCTGGTTGGCATCTGCTTTTATACGGCGATGGGGAGAGGCTGTGTAATGAGGCCTTTGATGGTTCTAGAGACTTTTACACAAATCTGAGCGGTTTTTCCAGAACCCAGGTACTAAGAAAAAATGATATTGCTCGGGGCCATGGGAAAATTTGGGTGCTGCTAGAGAATTTGCTGAATTCTTATTAGGAGGTGCTCTGATCCTCAGGATCGGAATCGGCGGAAATCAGTTTTTTAAGGTCCCGGTACCGCAAGATTTTAGCCGATTAGGATCGGACAAGCTCTCCTTCAGCAAAGTTTTGCAATTTACACAAAGATTTTATTTTATAGGAAAAAAACTTGAAATGCCATCACTCTTTAGTTACTTGGCATGAAAATGCCAATTGTGCCTAATAGTTGTGGTGCTATCAATTTTTGCGGTATCAGGACTCGGTACTGGAGATCGGGATTGGGCGATCCTTAAAATCAAAGGATTGGGATCGAATCGGGAGCAAAAAGTTATTGGTGCATATTATATTTTTTTTTGAGACAAACCTGTGTGGGTAATTTTTTTTTTTTTTTAACATTATTGTCCTTGTGCAAATGAGTTGCTGTTAGATAATTGAGTGACTGTCTACCTCTAAGAACGTAGAGGTAGACAGGTACTAGTCCAACATTAACATTATCAAACTAAGGAAGTACTATAATGCCTTGTTTTAATTATAAACATAAAACCTGTGGGTAGAGCCCTCATGAAGTGCTTCTTTAACATTCAAGATAAAGACAACATTTTTATGACCAAAAAAAATCCCTCATTTCATAGGAAAGTGCCTAGAAGTACACAAGTACTAATAAACAATTTTTTTGCATAATCGCAATATATTCAATATGCCAAAATATAAATCTTTTAAAAATGTTTTTAATGTTTTTTCAAGCTTTATTTATTAGGGTTAGTGGAAATGGGTGAAGATGGGGGTAGACATGCGGGAAATACGTCGGTGGTGGGATTCGAACCACCGACTCTCCGCATCATTAAGGCATATGCGTGCTCTCCAGTGCACTGCCCAACCGACTGAGCTACTGGGCAGCACATAAATCTTGATTTAATTGTAAAACTTGATTAATTGCCTAGCCCTACGTGCACCATGTATGCGTATGGGCTAACTTGTGTGTGTGTGTGTGTGTAACTGCTTCTTTCAGTGTCACCCTGGACACTGATGGACACTAGTCCCTCCCCACCAAACTGACAGCTTATATCATGGACGCTGGAGAGGGCGCCAAGTCCCGCCCATCACAGGGCCAGACCCACACCAAGGACGCACCCACGGCCTATGACGGAAGTGCTCGACCTGCTGGTGCCTACCAGAGGAGTGTGGTGCATCAGAGGTTCATCCGCCGAAGTTTGTGGGTGACGGACGCGGACGAGCCAGCCTTGGAGGTGCCGGAATGCGACGCCGACAGCGGCAGAAAGCCAAACGTTGACTTGCGCTCCATTGCAGACGGCGCATTGGCTTCTGGAACTTCTGCTGCGATCGCTCCAGGTGTAGGTCCCCTTAGTCTGAACACCAATCAACGGCCAGATGGACAAAAGGATTTGGAGCGCACCGAAGCCCTCAAGGCGTCTGTCAAGGCTCCTAGTGAGGACAATGAGGAGGACGCAGCAATGAAGGCGGTGTCCACGTCTCCAAGCGGACGGTTCCTCAAGTTTGACATCGAGCTGGGCCGAGGGTCCTTCAAGACCGTCTACAAAGGTCTGGACACCGAGACCTGGGTGGAGGTGGCCTGGTGTGAACTGCAGGTACAAACCTCTTTTACAACCTCTACACCTTTTAGCTGTTTCCTCTTAAGCCGGGCGACAGGCGTACACTGTGCGATTTTTCGGCCCATTTTGCCACGATTCTCCAGTCGTGCAACTATTCCTGAGTTTGGGCTGAATTTTGGGGCGATCGTGCGTCTCATGTGCACACATAAGACGCACAACCTACGTACAGTGTAAGTAGGTCCACGAGAAGCGATTTAAAACGTCCCGATTGATCGGGAGTATATCAGACATGTTTGAAATTCAATCGGGTCGGGAGGGCAGGGACCGGCTTACCTGTCACACTACGCACGCGTGGATATAGACACAGAAAGGAGAAGACGACAACAGAACAGTAGCCATGGCAACACGACACTGGATGGCAAAGTTTATTTTCTTTCATCAGGACACATAAGTAATTGGATTGAGGCATAGTTACCATCACCGCAAAAACATATTTTAAACATATTACTTCAAAATATTGACATGTTTGTACATTGCTTATAATGATGTGCCAACTGTTTGAAAGTACAGCGCATAGTTTTGTCATTCCAAGTTGTCATGGTGCCGTCCAGCAGGTGGACTTTGTCTAGCGTCATAGAATTAAAAAGCGGCTGAATTGAATATAACGTCCCAGTTCTCATTAGATACATTGATTCACTTCCGTACACAACAGTCTAATCATCTCCGACGCGGTGTGTAATGTCGGCGATCGGATCGCACCCGACATCGGACCATGTAGGGTGAGTCGTGAGTAGGAAACACTTAACCCCTGCGATACACTCGTGTAGTGTGAGCAGCAGCTTTTGACGCAATTGAAAAAAATCGCACAGTGTACGCCCGGCTTAAGATAATCCTTGCTAATCAATGAATGACCTGTGGAAACACTGTTGGTTTGTGACGTTCATCAGGGAGAAATGTAGGCATGGGCAAGTTGAATCGTATTGTGAAAATTGCTTACTCACTTCGGCATCATCAGTCCTGTAATCTGGCTGACCGTTGGGGCGCCGCTGAAGACTGCAACCACCTCTCTCCATCTCTCTCTGTCCTTAGCCATTCCCCTGGTGTCGCTCAGCCTGCACCTCTTGGATATTATCTTCTTACGCTTTCTCTGTCTTCCTCTCCTCCTTCCACCTGGCACTGTGCGTTGAAGGATTGTTTTTGAGAGTCCTTGAAATCTTGTGACATGTCCGTACCATTTTAGTCTGTTTTTTGATGCATCACTTCAACATGTCCCAAATGCTGACTCTAACCACTAACCTTGAAGAAGATCCCACCGTGACCAACTGATTGATCGATCAATCCATGATAATCGATTATTGAAATAACTGGCAACTAATTTGATAATCAATGAATCCACAACGATTAATTGATTCCTTGTTTGGCCCATTCTCCGCTCAAATGTGTTGATATGTTATTCCCAATGCCAGTCGCCACGCATGACAAAAAAGATAACAAGTAAGGTTGGGTGAAAAGTTGAAAAAGCAATGTTAGAAGAACAAAGGAGTAGGCTCTTCCATGGTTAATACTATTAATGGAAAAGTTAGCAACAAGTGAAGATGGCGAAACGGCAAAAAGTTTGCAATATTAACATTGCAAACTTCTTGTTAATAATCATTTTGATTTTTTTAAAGGAAAAATTAACGAATAAATCGTCAGTAAAAATGGCTGACTAATCGTTAGTCCTTCCAGCCCTGTTTGCATGTAAACATTGCCTTCCCCATGACAAATGGTCAAAACAGGAAATTAGACTAACCAGATATGTCGCCCCCCCCGGCCAAACAAAATGACGACCGTGGAATCTTCAGTCTTACAGCTAAAAAGCTAACGTAACACAAGTTAATGTTTTTTTCCATTGTGCAACTCCCATGGAGGTATTGGGACTTTATTCTCTTTAGACTACAAAGAGATTTTCTGTTGCATGTGGAGTTGCACATAATTTATTGTTGTACATTTTGATTTTGTTAGGTAAAAAAATTCTGGTAAAAGTGTTTTCCCCTTGCTTTACAATCATTTTGGAGACTCCAAAATGCTGTCATTTGGACTTTATTTATTTTCCATTTAAAGGAAATATTTACCATGTTTCATGTAATTTTTAAGCATGCGCAGTACATCAGCAAATCCTGTATACCAATCTAAGTCGATCTACACTGTGACGGTTGTGACCTTCCGGAAATAGTGACCCGATGACCATATTACACACGCTAATAACTTTAAAATGGACAATAATATTACAATTAAGCTGAAAATTGCTCGATTGTACGAAGACAACGTATAGACGAGTTTACGTGAGAAACACTAGGGGGAGTCATTTAGTCCCGCGCTTCTGCAGGTCACTACCGGTGCCTGTATGTATGTATATAAAGTCTGGTATATAAAGTCTGGTAGAATGCCCCAGTACGTGGACACAAAAACACACAAAACGCACACAAATTCAAAATCCGACCACGAGATGTCGCTCTGTGACCAGTTTCACATCACTCTCCTTGCTTTAATTTTTTTGTATAAATATTGATAAAATACAGTCAAAATCCTCCTTGAAGTTACTCACCGAGTGGTCACATGTTCTTCTCAACCAATAGGCTGGCTGCTTCTACTAGTTCTTCCAAAAGGAATGCTACTATGGAACGGGTTGAGCTGATTATGAAATGATGCGTTTGTGGGTCACAGATCCACACGATAACATTTGGGTGAGGAATAGCACACCGCAAGTTACCACCACAACATTTTAAATAACCCTGTAGGAGTGTGCTCCCACTGAATATGTAAAAAAAATAGCCAGATAGACGGCAAGTAAATGACACCGGAAGTAACGTTCAGAGACAGGAAGTACCCCCTGAACTCGTCTATAGACTTCTATGGCGGTCTACTGGGCCACCTCTTCCCTGAACGTGCTCACCAAAGCCCTATTCTTGCTGCGCCTTGTGGATTAATTCCTGTTCAGCTCTGGCTGTAGCTCTCGAGCATCGGCTCCTCCCGCATTAGCATTTTGTCAAACTGTAGATCCAGTAGAGATGGTGGCAGGTCAGTCCAGGACACTCTGCAGTGCAGCATATTTTGGAGTATTTATTGTCCAATCACCAAGAGCTTCGTCTGCCATTCACAACGCGTTGGTTGGTCCGATTTAATTCATAATCAAATTATTTAATAGAGCGGTAAATGACTTGATTCATGTGAATTAGCTTTGTTTTGATAGAAGAAACTCAAGGTATGCAGTCGGCGCCGACCATTGAAGGATCCCTGAAACGCAATAGAAGCATCAATAAACCCCAGAAATATTGTAGAGCTTTCCTTACTATAGAACAGTGCAGGCCGGTACTGGAGCAAACAGTAATTTGACCATCTTGAAAACCTCCAAAATCAAATCGGTTTGTGAAACAATTACATCCCATACGCTGTGCATTTCAGGGATATAATGAATGAGCAGGATGGTGTGGTTGAAATGATGGCGTTGCCCTTGAAAATAGGGCTGCATGCCCAACACAATTCATGAAAATGTAGCGGGTATAAGCGTGAATTGCTGATAAATATTGATTATGGAGAAATTACAATACACGGCTGAAAGACGCACCTTCTCATCCAATGAGTTTTGTATTTTCTGTATTTTCATGACATTTAGACAGATTTTAGATCCTCCATATCCACACTAGATGAGTTTCCTGTATTTTCATGACATTTTAGATCCTCCATATCCACACTAGATGAGTTTCCTGTATTTTCATGACGACATTTTAGATCCTCCATATCCACACTAGATGAGTTTCCTGTATTTTCATGACATTTTAGATCCTCCATATCCACACTAGATGAGTTTCCTGTATTTTCATGACATTTTAGATCCTCCATATCCACACTAGATGAGTTTCCTGTATTTTCATGACAACATTTTAGATCCTCCATATCCACACTAGATGAGTTTCCTGTATTTTCATGACAACATTTTAGATCCTCCATATCCACACTAGATGAGTTTCCTGTATTTTCATGACAACATTTTAGATCCTCCATATCCACACTAGATGAGTTTCCTGTATTTTCATGACATTTTAGATCCTCCATATCCAAACTAGATGAGTTTCCTGTATTTTCATGACAACATTTTAGATCCTCCATATCCA
>OMKY01215756.1:0-10295 GCA_900302395.1 Bregmaceros cantori | reverse complement strand
CTAGTGTGCTCCTGTGTCATCGCCTGCTAGCCAGTTAGCCAGTTAGCCGTTTGGGTAACCTGAAGCTATCTTCGACTACAGGATCGACCTCTTCCACCTCCGGATCGGGCTCGTCGGTCACGGACCACCTACCGGAGATGAGTACTCACACCAAGACTCTTTTGATATGAACATTGTTTGTTACTGTGTCCAGAAACTCGTTTACCTGTACACTGGTGATTTGTTTATCCTTTTTGCACAAGTGTGTGCTGCAATTGTTTTGTGTTTGCGCCTTGATTTTCTGTATCAAACGGATGGCCTGGAAAGGCATCCAACCTTTTCTCTGACTGAGTCCATATTCCTTCATATTAGCTATACGAATCATAACATATTTGGCCTATAGGCAAACTGAAGTTGATCTATATCAGATTCAGTCACACTTAAAATTGCATTTCTTATTAATTTTTCAAAATTTTTCATAACAAGTAAGGACAGAGCGATAGGCCTAAACTCATTCTCAATCATTAATTTCCCTGAAGTTTGTCCAGTTTACTCCTCCGGATTGAGCATTCCCCAGGATCATTGAGGGCAAACAGATATAATTGCAAATATATGGGGATGTTTTGTAAATAATATGTAAAAGTAATCTTCATTTAATCGTGGCCTTATGAATCAAAATGAAAATTGATTCAGGGAATCAAAAATCGATACCCTGCCCTACTAAGCAGCGTAACCTTCATTAGAGTGTGGCTCCATATATAGCCACTCATACAGGAAGAAGCTGTGTTAGACAATGTGGTGCTGGTAAGCAGACATGGGCAGAGTAGCCATAAAAAATACTTAAGTAAAAGTATTTGATCCAAATAGATCCAAATAGTTACCCAAATAAAAGTAAAAAAGTACTGCAAAAAAAGGTTCCTTAAGTAGCGAAAGTATTGAGTAACTTTCAGTATAAAAAAAAGGACAATTCTCTTTTCAAAAGATACTGAGAGATAGAGACCGAAAGAGAGAGAGACCAATAGAACGTCTAAGAGGGAGAGAGAGCGAGAGTGCCCGAGACCGAGAGAGACATCGAGAGAGAGAGACCAAGAGAGCGCCCGAGAGAGAGAGACCAAGAGAGAGGGTTCGATAGAGAGTTCTAACAGCGTGCAATGCATGGGCAATTTGTTGGCTCTTGCTCACCAGGCTACGGGCTCGTACACTCATGGTAAACTTGTAAAGTTGGAAGTAATGATTGACCGTGGGAGACAGTATGGGAGACTCATATAACTTTTAAATAGTTAAAAAGCAATTCCAGTTCATTTGGACACTGGCACTGCAACCCAATCTATGCTGCAGCCCCATTACTGCCATCCACAGAGTCTGTCTTAACAATGCCTGACTTGGGGCACAAGACTGGCGCATTGCCCAACAGGGAGCTTTGGATAAACCTTTGCATGACTTGAGACCTTGGGGAGAATCTTCGCTGTCTTCTCAACTTGTAAAACAAATGGAGGCTATTCATTTTTAATCTTAACTTATGGGCATAATAATACAATTTGAGAAACCCAGACAGTTTTCTATGATATTTTGTTGAAAGTAATCTATTTTATTACATTTATTTTTATTTTCTATATGCTTGTTTATATCTAATTGATATTGTGAATATACATATATGGCATTAGACAGTCGTTATTAGGTTTTTTTATATCAATCTTATGTGTCCGATGCAACTTCCGGCTGCGGCGGCGGGACTTCCGGTTTGAGATCGCTGACTCGGCAAAGACAATTTAGCCGACAACAACGAAGCCAATAATTGTTTTATTCATGCTCCTAAAAAGTTTATTAGCATCCCCCGGGGGGGGGAGGTACAAGGGTAGTACAATGTACAAACAATGTACCTTTCTTTGTGGTGTTTGTATTTTGAGTTCATTTAATAACATACAACTCGTAGTTGTTTTCCAATGGAATTATTTTGCACTGTTTTTTTCTGTCTTGTTCGGCTCTTACGTTGATCCAATATTCAAAGAGCATCCAGATCACCAGTCCAAGGCTTCCTTTGAATGTTTGCTACAAAATAGTACTACAATAATAGCCCCAAAACCCCTAATGATTGTCATTCAATGATACAACTATAGCCCCTGATGGCCCAAAACATTACTAAGGACAAACACCACCCTGTCTCTGCCCTGTTCGCCCTGATGCTGAACAGGAGTTTCTTCCCAACGGCGATCAACTCACTGTCGGTTATGCCTGGAATGTGGACTGCCTCTGCTTCTTTGCACATGTTGTTTGTGATGTATTTGTCCTTTTAAGTGTTTTTATAATTTTTTATTGATAGATTATTATTATTATTGTATTGATTGTACATGCACTTCACTGTATGTATTGCAGAGATGGCAAAAGTACCCAGATTTCCTACTTGAGTAAGAGCAAAATACATTAGTAAAAACAACAACAATGTACTCAGTACAAGTAAAAAGTAATCACAGAAAAGAGTACTTCTAAAAGTACAGATACTTGAAAGTTTTACCTAAGCACAGTACTTAAATATTCATTCATTCATGCACCTTGTCCACTCTTGGATGTTATCTTCCCATCGCTTTCTCTGTCTTCCTCTCCTCCTCCCCTCATGCGCCTTGAAGGATTCTTTTTGAGAGCCCTTGGGATCTTGTTACATGTCCGTACCATGTTAAAAAAAAAAAACAGGACTTGCCCGGTAAACCGCCTCACTCGGCGTGGGTGTGATTCAAGGTCCACTAAAAAAACTTTTATAAAATCCTAACACGTGTGCTCCCTCGGCCTTTGACCTCCTCATCCACCCAGCGCTCCCTTCCCATCCTGCAGCCAGACACCTCTCCATCACGGCTGTCAGGCCAATCAGAGGGTGTTTATCTGGCGTCAGGGCACCATCGCATGGCGCCACCTGTACCCGGTCCCTGTCGTTCCAGATGTCCGCACCGCTCAGTCAGTCAGCGTCATCTTCATCTCACTCCCCCCTCCCTCCTCCTCCTCCGCACATTGGAAGGAGACACCTGCCACGGCAGACTAATGAGCGTGGCGCCATCGCCCCGTGTCATGTCAGCCTCCGCCATCCATGGCGTTCCAGCTCGGATTGTCCCCCTCGCAGAGATCTTCTTCATACATCAATCACATTATGTCACGAGCTGAAGACAGATGGCCTGCACAACATCCTTTTTGTCTCTTCAGACATTGCAACATGTATAAATAAAGCATCATAACATGGTGTCATGCCATGCCAAGCAACACAATTGAAATGATATATGAAGCAGGTCGTTTCGTAAGATAAGTCTGAAAATCCTGTAGGCAATGTAGAGATGCACCCAAACCGGTATGGGGTATCGGCCCCGATACTCACTTATGTACTCGTATTTGTCAAACAGTTGGTGATACCATGAACTGATACCATGAACTGATACCATTGTTATGAGTTCCACTGGTAGTTGTCCACAACTAACATCGAACATGCAATAAAGGAGTCTGGATGTGTGGATGCATGTTAAAGGCGCGTGCTTGGTGTTACTGGATACAATGCCTACTAGGCATTAAGCCCAAGGAGAGTGTTGTGGAACTCTCACAGTGCGCTAGAGACACTGGCCGCACAACGTGAGCAAAGACTGGACTCACGAAAACAATTCAGCTCTAGACAGACAAACCATAAATGCGACTCGATGGGGAACCAGTTAGCATCATAATCACAGAATGGAATTCGTACAAGTATATCCGTGGCTCGATATGACCACGACTCGCCGAGTGATATAATCATACGGCTAACCGGCCCCTGGAGATGGGGACTACGGATTAGTTTTGAGTCGCATGTTATAGGTTAGCTGCTAGATTAAGCTACGCACAACAGATGGGAGTAAACGATCATGTTTACAACTAGACTCCCGACTGCCGGCCGAAACCCATAACCGCATGGGTAGAAGCGGCGTAATATTAACTAGAGTGGAAGTCAAAAGATACCTCTCGGTATCCAAGAATGATGCCAGCAGGCCGAACGGAATGCTGCCTGCTGCTAAAATAGAGCGAGAGCCAGTTAGCCATACTCTTCTTCGTGGCTCAACTCCCATCGAAAGCAGAGCACCCAGTGCCTTAAGGGCATAACGCCCTCTACCAAAATAATATATCAAATATACATAGGATTATTTTTTTATTTCGGTATCGGTAGTACTTGGTATCGGCGAGTATTGAAATTATTGTACTTGTACTCGTATAGTTAAAAAAAAAAAAAAAAAAAAACGGTATGGGTGCATCCCTACTAGCCTGGCAAGCCAGAATCAACTAATCGTCCGTGCATCGCACGCAACGAGAGCGAACAATGTGTCTGGTCTCGAGCGAATCAACAAATGGAGATTATCGGGTGTTTGACAACCGGTCAATCAGAGCTACTTTGAGGCGGTTCTCTCTGCAAGACGAGATATGGACGGAGTTTGGTACGTTACCAAGAAGCGCCGTCGTCACTTGCTCCGCCTACTGTGCTGTGATTGGATAACTCAGTTCCTCAACCACATGCCACACCCTTTGTGATACACTCTAGATCAGACTCAATGTTCGTTCTAGTCGATGCGTGAACGATCCGTTGGTTCTGGCTTGCCAGGCTGTGATCCTACAGTGACGATATGACATTGTGATGTCAACAACCTAAACATAAAACTACTTTATTTCGTCACAGATACAGTGGAATTCATCCTCCGCATTTAACCCATCCCTGAGGAGCGGTGGGCAGCCGCGTGCGCAGTGCCCGGGGGCCAACTCCAGATTCTGAGCCAATGCCTTGGCCAGGGGCACTGACTGGAGCAGGTTTACTAGAACATGTTTTTGGTGGTGGGGGAAACTGGAGTGCCCAGAGGAAACCCACGCAGACACGGGGAGAACATGTAAACTCCACACAGAAAGGACCTGTCTGGGTTGGGATTCGAACCCAGGACCTTCTAGCTGTGAGGCAGCAATGCTAACCACTGCGCCACCGTGCTGCCCCTGTATCCTTGACATATACTGCAGAGTCATGCTGGAACAACATGGTAGAGGTGAGCCTGGCATTGCCTGGCCGGCTGGAGCCTGTCACCTACCACGCGTTGTCTGGAAACAATAGACTCAACTACATTTCCCATCGGCCCCTGCGAGCCGGAAGTCTGGTCACGTGACAGCGGTAAGCGCCCAGTGATCTATCGGTAAGTTGGTGATTAAGTATGATTATGTTACTTATAGGCTACAGAAATGGCCCGAAATGTAATTGATTCTTCCGTGTGCCATTTTCCAACAATTGTATTGTATTAATGTATTAATTATTAGAATTGTAGAGGTACTGCATCCAATCATGCGTATTTTGCGGCGGGATCCGGCAGGTGTGACTATTACGCTGGGTTTCCAACTTTCCACTACAGAGTGTCATTCTTTCCGTCCGAATTCCGTGCGGTATAAAAATAGCGGTTTCCACTGTTCCGCTACGGCATGCGGCGCTCTGGTATTCGCGCGTGAACAAAGAACGCGCTAACACACACTTTTCATACAGCCGGTGCCGTTCAACCTGTGTGCTGCCACGTTGCCAGAATCTGGAGTTGGCCTCCAAGCGCTGCGCACATGGCTGGTCCGTACGGCAGTGGACGGCGCGGTTGCCGTACGGCGTTCAACGCAGTGGAGCATACTACGACGGTGACAACACGTTTGTTTTGCTCACGTAAGCCGTACAGACCTGCGGAGGACGAACGGCAGAAAAAAACCTCTGTAGTGGAAACCTAGCGTCAGTCTGGCGATGCCAGGCTAGAGATCCCAGCCTGGTCTAATCAGATGCAAGAAGAACCCACCCAGGGTGTGAGCTGCTAAGTTGCTTTCCCCGCACTCCTAAATGCTCTGAGAATAGCCAGCCTCTGATGTCGAGTCAGTGGGTGGCACCACGTATTAAGGCCTGGTTCGTGGGTTGGAGAGCTAGATAAATCCTCCCTTCCCCCAGCGGATCCTTTATGTCTTCACAATCTTCGGATCTTGTTCATTTGGGTTGTGAGTACAGTACATTTCTGTTATATATGACCATATATACAGGTATTCAAGCTTCAAATATAATCTCGAAAAATGGTTAAAGGAAACGCAAACCTGCAACCACTGATCTCATTCATTCCGTCTACACAACCAGTCTCCTCATCATCTTGTGTTTGTGTGTCTTTTTATGTCTCTTCTCTTGCCACCGTTTTTGTTTTAGTAACTCATGTATGAATGGTTTTACTGAGTTCACCTTTTTTTTTTTTTAACCTGCCCGGGGACTACAAATGAAAATTAGCCGTTGGCTAACTCTGGCCCATTTACATGATCTTCTCATGTTGATCAATGAGCACTGTCCCTGTAAATAAATGAATGAATAAATAAATAAAATAAAATCTCACGGTAAAAACATCAAGCCATTCACATCTTTTTTTTTTCTTTTTTTTTAAAGTTATTTTTTCATTCTTTGGGTATGAAGAGTCGGGCGGAGACATTGCAGAAATGCCGGAGGGGTTGTGCGAACCCATGGCACTGCTCGACCTGTGGTCAGGGGGAAGCACTCTCTACCCGCTCTGTCACCGTTTACATCTTGAATTAACTTTGTATCCAAGTACCAGAAAACATGTACACCTCCACACCCATAAAAAACTAATTTGTGTGCCCTTGTCAACAAAACCTACAGCAAAGGAAACTTTCTATCTGTTTCCATTCTTTAGTTAAAGCCTCCAAAACATGCGTGGGTATCATAACGCGTCTTTGGCACTGGATGAGTTAAGAGGTATGTGTTTGTGTGTGTGTGTGTGTGCCACTGTTGCTCCAGTCAGTGCCCCTGGCCAAGGCACTGGCTCAGAATCTGGAGTTGGCCCCTGGGCGCTGCACACGCGGCTGCCCACCGCTCCTCAGGGATGTGTTAAATGCAGAGGATGAATTTCACTGTACATGCATGTATGTGTGACCAAATAAAGTACATTTACAAATATATAGAGACCAGAAAAAAAAACATTTTTAACCAGTTATGTGGATTCCATAAAGTTTTTTCGTTTCAGTTTCCACTCCTCGTAAAATTCTGTTCGCTTTCGGTTTCCGTTTTCGTTCCTTGAACCGGTTCGGAACCCTGCTTGTGTGTTTGTGCGTTTGTTTGTGTGTGTGTGTATGTGTTGCACTATCTCCAGTGGACGCTGCTGCCTGCAGGCAGCTGCAAAGGTTAGCTGGTGTTGTGGCGTTGTTAGCTGTTGTTGTGCTGAGGCGGCACATTGGGCTAAAGTGCTGCTAACATGTCGAGATGGATGGCTGCGAGCAACGCAGGGGGCGGGACCGGCGGAGCCGTGCGGCACGTGGTGTAACGGTGCGAGATGTCGCTGCCCTTGGGAACAAAGAGGGACTGGTGGGAGGCGGCGACGCACAAGGAAATAAGATGGGATTATCATAAATCATGTTTACACCCGAGGGCCGCGGCAGCTTCTAATGGAAGCACGGCTGTGAATGTGTGCACCTCCGCCCAAGCTTCCCACTCACAACAGACTACCTGTCGGCTCTCGCTGGCTCTTATGTGGCAGACCAGGGGTTCCCAACCTTTTTCATCCCACGGACCCCCTTTCCCAGCCCAAAGCATTTCACGGACCCCTAAAAAAAATATAAAAAAGGAAATCTCTATATCATCAACCAAAAGCATTTACTCCATTGTTTACGGTGCACATCTAATAAAATCTAAATTATGCTGTTGAAGACTTCAACATTTCAATATCTCGTGTGATCTTTTTGTAAAATACTTAATTGAACCACAAAATAACATAGTGGCAGCATTTGGAATACTGTGAAAAACTGCACATTATATCTTTAAACTGGTGAACAAATGTGTATCTATTAATGACAATTAACAACGCTGTCAGGGTCAATGTTTTATTTATTCAAAAACTCACTTAAACCATCTAGCTGACGGCTAGCTGCATTGGGCTTATAAGATGCTTTACTCCCTTCTTGTGGCAGGAGAATGTACTGCAATTCATCTCTAAACGCAAATAGACCTCGGCCGCTCGGCAGACCCCCGGTTGGGAATAGCTGTGGTAGACAGACACACACACACCCCAGAGGTTGACTGTGTCTAACTATGCTATGGGCCCCCCTCCGACACTCATAGGTATTGATTCAGACAGTCGTCGGCCCGTGCATATACCCTGGGGTATCAACAGCCGTGGCGGATGCGGGGGTTGAGAAACTGGGCCTGTGCATCGGGAAGGACAGGTTCTGAACCCCTTGAGCTGGTTCTAGTCACGACGCTTGTTGCGTTCGCTGGATACCCAGGGGGAAATCTTAAAATACAACACACACACACACACGTGCAGACACATACATGCACACAAATATGCTCTAATACAAAATAAAGAATACAGAATCAGAATAGCTTTATTGCCAGGTCGTGGATAGTTCCGGTTAAATTTGTACTCGGAACGACACTTCCGGTTCCATTTAGTTTGCCGTGTTTTGGAATATTTTTCAACATGTCTACTCAGTGGGAAAACACACCTACCAGGTTATTTAAAATGGATGGTGGTAACTTGCGCTGTGCTATTCCACACCCAAATGGTCTTGTGCGGATCTGTGACCCACAAACGTATGATTTCATAATCAGTGCAGCCCGTTCCATTCTCTCATTCTTTTTGAAATTACTACTAGAAGCAGCCAGCCTATTGGTCTAGAAGAACATGTGACCACTCGGTGAGTAACTTTAAGTCGGATTTTGACTGTATTCCATCACTATTTATACAAAATGGTGAATGAGCCAAGGGGGGTGATGTGTACCTGATAACAGAGCGAAATCTAGTGGTCGTATTTTGAACTGCTGTCTGTTTTTTGTGCTCGGACCTCGGTCCAGTACCAGAGTTGACATAGGCAACAATAAGGCACCGGAAGTGACCTTAAGAAGGGCGGGACAAAATGACTCCCCCCAGTGTTTCGCACGTAAAGCCGTCTATAAAGAGGGATCAAAATCAGAATGATCTTTATTGCCATTGTCAATGAACAAGTCATAGACTAGGAATGTATTCTTGTACCGGTGCAGAGAATAAAGTATAACGACCAAACAATAAAAAGAGAACAATATAAAAAACAAATGCAAGGGCATGCATCAATAAGTCAATACGCTTTTAGAGCTGGAGCAGAGCATACTCCTAGTCTATATAGAGGTCTAGTTATGGGAGAACTTAAAGTGTTTAGTGCAGGGTGCATGAGGATAGCCTACTGAGTGGCTGGGTAGAAACTGTTCTTATGATGTGAGGTTCTGGTTCTGATGGACCGGAACCTCCTACCAGAAGGAAGTGGAGTGAAGAGATGATGGCCGGGGTGGGAACGGTCTGCAGTCATGCATGTTGCACGCCTAAAGGTCGATTCATACCCTACGTGTGGGCAATTTCATGCGTAATCCACCCGTACGTTCCACGCGTTGCTGCCTTCATACCTCTGAGCGTCTTTTACCTTACCGTGTGCAACAGCAGCTAGTTATACTCAATAGCGCCCCCCACATTTTCCGGTAGTATTACTCCATTTCTAGGCTTGATTCCTGTTTCCCTAGTTCCTCGTCACTGATCATATCTCCCACTCCAGATTGACACGTCCACATGCGTACAGGTCTATGCCGCTGCATTAGAAAGTGCTCCCCCTTTTATTAGCGAGAACCACGGCTTCTGGTTTGGCAAACAATGTCTGGACAACTCATATTAGCTGAAGTATGACGCCACGGCATACATTCAGTGTAGCTAGTGAGAAGGACTCTATTCCATTGAATTGAGTTGCTGGACTCATCAGTAGAGACCTAGGCATTTACTGGCAAATCATTCCTATTTGGGTCTCTGCCAGGTTGGGGCAATGCCTTCCCCACCAGTGTCCTTTCAACACCTGATTGAAGGGGCTGCCTGGTGATATTTTGGGAATGGTGAGTCAGGAGATGGAGGGCAGCAGACTCGGTTGAACAGGTTTAAAATAACAGAAGTTTATTGAAACTTTGTTCTTGTTTTTAGACTTTTCATCTGCTTTCAAAACAATTCAATCCAATATACTGGTGTCAAAAATGGTTCAGTTAGAACTGAACCCATATTAGATTCATTGGCATGCATGTTTTCTAACCAACCAAGCACAGAGAGTAAAGGTAAACAGAACTCTTTCCTCCACAAGAATTACAAATATAGGGGCTCCACAGGGTTGATTATTAATATTTTATTATATTCTTAAGTACTCTGATGATACAGTTCTTTTATCACTTCTCAACAGCTCCAGTGACCCAGGAGTACACCAACAGAGAGTGAACGAGGTGGCAAAATGGAGTGACGAGAATGCTCTCATAA
>OMKY01215748.1:0-10708 GCA_900302395.1 Bregmaceros cantori | reverse complement strand
CACAGCCAAACTGCATCACTTTCCCTAACCTTGACCGACACAGAGTGATGACTCATCTCATCACTTTACCGAAATTTCAGACTGAAATATGCACTTCCCTGATGTCAGTCAGTCGACACATACCCATCATCCTTTACAGATGTGCGCTCACTCTGCACACAGGGGTACTTTGTTGGCCTAGCGTAGCCCTATAGACCCATAGAATAGAAGCAACTAATCAGTTTCAAATTAAATCCAGTATGTAAAGTAAAAGAGCACATCTCACCAACAGAATCCACTAAGAGGAAATACCAAAGGTCAGCGAGAAGATTGCTGTAAGGAGAATGAGACTAGCTGGACATTGCCAAAGACACATAGAGCTACCAGCCAGCAAACTGGTCCTGAAGGAACCAGCACATGAGCCCCAGTCCAGAGGAAGCCCCACCCTAACGTTCGTAGACATGCTCAAGAAGGACGCGTGAGTCCATAGCACCAGTCCGGATGATTGGAGGCAACGATGGAAGGCTTGTATGAGGACGACCTCTGAGAGTTGCTACAAGAACGAAGTACCTGCATATGCGAAGATCAGGAGAAATGGGAAGAATAAATGAAGAGAGCAGACCTGCAGGAAAATATTGGTGGGGAGCTGAGTGAAAGCGAACGTGCAAGGTGGCATGTGCTGTGAACTGAACCACGGGCATGAGAGTATATACTCTGCACTGCCTAACCGACTGAGCTATAATGCCAGCATGGGCTAATATATATTTTTTTAAATAGCAATGAACTGTAGTATTCATGTATATCCATAAACCAGTAAACATGAGTGCCGGTAAATGTACGCTCTCTACACAGGTAGTCAAATTTTACCTCTCAGATCATAGCATAAATAACACATTATTCTGCCTCCACATCATACATAAAAAACTTTTCTGTTGACTTTCTATTACACTGCGCCTTCTAATGGCCCACAACGTCCTAACACATTTACGAAGTACACACACCCACTCAGACACATAGAAATACTAGCTTATCCCAAGGATAATGTCAAAGTACTCAGTGCCCTGCCATGGTAGAAAAAAGTCTGTTGAAATACCCGCTGGAATCCCAAAAATAGGAGCTAGTGTCCTATTAGCTGCTACGCTTTTAGGACAACCTGACAGAGCGCACCCTGTTGTGTGGGGGCGGTGGTGGTGTGTGCTTATTCATCATGCATCATGACAATGGGGAACGATGTCCTTGTTAGACTGCTCATTGGAACCCAACCAAAGCAAACCATGAATTTCTGTGCATAGTTTGCATCGCCAATGATTTAAGTGCCAGGTATTTTATAGAAATGGGTGAACAGGTGGTCCAACCCTCCAATATCTCTGGGATTGACGTTCAATATTGTTGTGATGGCTAAAATCAACCCAGGCACAATTTCGTTGCTGGCACCTCGGCTAGCAGACTCCTGTCTCGCATTGTCCTGCTGAGAATTCATCTGCTCTCTGGGGGGGGCATTTGATCTCTTACGGACTATCTGCATATAAGTCGCTGGTTTGCAAATGTTCCACACCTACTGCTGAGACGCCCAGGCTATGTCACTCGGTGTTCTGAGCAGTCCTTTACTAGACACCCCGATAGTGGTGATTAGCCTATTTTCGTATTAATTTTGTAAGCAAATTGTTCTGCCATACTTGAAATGAAACTCTGTTATCAAGTATATATTTTAAAATTGATAAATAATAATAAATAAATAATTCTTATGAGAACGTTTAATCAGCCAAAAATTATCAAACAATCCTCCCAACCCATTAGCAAGCCTACACACGTACATACACATAGACATATAGTGGCAATTGATTTGTTAAGAAGAAGGTAGACATGGAATGGCACCAAGGAAGAACAATGAGTTACCAGTATAATACAAAAATAAGTCAATAAATAAATAATCAATGGATTAAAAGTAGATATTAAGTGTGCTGCAGTAGGAGGCACGCGGTGGCCAAGCGGGTGGAGACCGCGTCCCCCAGACCATAGGTCGAGCAGTGCCGCAGGTTCAAATCCCCTGTCCGGCTTTTCTTCAATGTCTCCCCCCCCCCGACTCTTCATCCCAGTTTCCGATTTAATCCTGTCAGTATCTCTCTCAAAAAAATGAAAAACGGCGCTTGCGCACCCCCCAAAAAAAGTGATGATAGCGGCCTGGCCCTGTGGCTTAGTGGTTAAAGACCTCACACTGGCTTGCGGCCACAGCGCAAGCAGCGCAGTGAGATCACTTTCCCACACGGTCATATAATGTATGTCCCTGCTCTCTGCCCTTACACTGTAGTACTGCCATTAAAATGACAAAAATGCTGCCTGCGTCGAAAAAATTACTTGAAAAAATAATAAGGCGACCAGATTCCCCAAATGCAATCCGAGGACAGGAGCAGTGAGCGTTTTGTTTTTTGTCGGTCCCATATTTTGGGGTAATCGTGTGTAGACAACACATTTATGTGGATCCATCCATATCCAAATATACTCACCTCTATGCCAGCTGCTCCTCCTACACAGTGACCTTGTAATGTTTGATTAACCAGACATTAGAAATTCAAATTGTAGCAAGAATTGACAAAATACATGTGACGACTCAGGAAGCAGGAAGGACCCCTAGTGGTGCTGGACTCTATGGATACTCACCAAGGAAAATATAATAATAGTGAAAGAACATGAAATGCTCGAAAGGGGGACATTTTCAGGGACAGATTTTGCTGGGGACATGGCATGGAAATCCATTTTATTGACAGGGTTAGATTGAAATTGGGACAAGAGCGATCAGGTAAGGGGTATTGCAGACAAGGCTAGGGAAGGAGAACTCTTCTACTTTTACCAAAACACAAACTTTTTTTTGCGCACCTACAGGGTAGGATAAGATGTATAATATGAGTCACTAGGGGGCGCTGATGTACCGAGGACAGTCCCAGTTATTAAGTTAATAAGTTGTTTACATTTAGTCCCGAGATATAAGCTAAATTAGGCTAGGTTGTTAGTAAGTCATTGACAAAGTAACATTGAAAAAAATGCATTCTACATACACTTTTATTTTTAGTACTTTGTACTTTATACTTTTTGAATACATTTCTCAGGCTGCATGTTTTACTCTATTCAATTAGATATTTGGATCAGGTGCTGCCCAGTTGCTCAGTTGGTTAGGCAGAGCGCTGGAAAAGACACATGTGCCTCAACGTCACGGTGAGTCGGTGGTTCGAATCTCGCCACTGACGTATTTCCCGCATGTCTGCCCCCCATCTTCACCTGTTTCCGCTAACCCTAATAAATAAAGCTTGGAAAATAAACAGCCTGAATGGGCTAGAAAAAAACATAAAAAAAAAATTGGATCAGTACTTTGTAGTATTATTCGAGTTGTTTTTTTTTTACTTATGTATTTTACTCTAAGAAATCTGGGTACTTTTCCCATCTCTGGATGGTAAAAGTACTCAAGTTGTTTTTTTTACTAATGTATATTACAGTAAGAAATCTGTGTACTTTTGCCCTCTCTGGACAGCAAAAGTACTCAGGTTGTTTTTTTTACTAATGTATATTACAGTAAGAAATCTGTGTACTTTTGCCCTCTCTGGACAGCAAAAGTACTCAAGTTGTTTTTTTTACTAATGTATATTACAGTAAGAAATCTGTGTACTTTTGCCCTCTCTGGACAGCAAAAGTACTCAAGTTGTTTTTGTTACTAATGTACATTACAGTAAGAAATCTGGGTACTTTTGCCATTTCTGGATAGCGATGGCAATATGCAACCCTGGAAGACTTCCAGCAGAAAGGAAGGAGATGTATCGGGGGCCAGCAGAAGAGCACTGTCCAATTAGTCCAGGTCAGGATACGCCGGGCAGGCTGGTAATTAATAGCATGTTATCTGCACCTGCTGCTCGCTCGGCTAATGGAGAACTCGGCTTCGATGGATGACCGGCCACAGCCTCGCTACCCCCAGCCATGCTCCACCATCAGTCCCACCACGAGCTAGCTCGTTTCCAACCACCCAACGGATGTCGTTTCATTAATCATTTGGTTTAGGGGGACCAGATTCCTCAAATGCAATCCGTCGACATACATTTTTTAGGGTATTTTTTTCGCCGGTAGGGTGCATATTGGCGCGTAAGAAGGAAAAAGAACTAATTAGATAGACGGCCCGTATCACTTGCACCGGCAATGCCTGATTAAAACGCCGGCAATGTGGCGTTTATGAGTTTGTGCAAACTACGCATTGATGCATGCCTCCCTGGATGTGAGATTTGGTGTGTGTTTGCACCTCCTGTGTGTGCGTCTGTGTGTGCATGCATGTGAGTATGTGTATATGCATGCAAGTGTATATGCGTGCATGCGTCACTGACGGTGAAGGCATTTCATGTGTAGCGGTGTCCCACATGATGCCATATGTGTTCGCTGCCCATACGGTCGCTGCCCATAACAGTGGGGCTTCGGGATAGCCAACACATCCATGTACATCCATCCACATGCAAATATACTCCCCCCCCCCATACCTGCTACTCTCCCTGCACAGCAACCTCGTAATGCTTAATTAAACAGAAATTAGAAAAGAAAATTGCAGCAAGAATTGACAAAATAAAGTAATTTGACAAAATATAGCAGACTTTTGTTTGGCACACACACAATGACTTTCAGTAACATAACAATTAAATAGCCAAATAGCATTTAATATAGTACACATAATAATGATAAAAATAATATTAATAATAATAATGAAAGAACGGGGGTCATTTTTGGGGACAGATTTTGCCAAGGACATCTCGTCAGCCTGATTGGATTGCTGAATAGCGTTGCAATGTTGTTGGAGGGCTGTTTGTGTGTGCTATTGTATGTGCCAACTATGTCAACTGCAAAAATCACTCTGTTCAAAAAACAAAACACAAGTGCACCTTTCTGTTCTATTGAGATGTTACGGTATGCAAGTTATTCTGCATTTTTATTCTATTGGCCATCCTGGGCTGTTGTTTGTCCTCGTTGTGTCCTTCAGCTTGTTTCTACGCGCACATTTTTTGGTATAAGTGGTTTTCAGGCAGACCTTTCCATTGTGTCTTGTACTGCCAAGGACCAAGGAAACAAGTTTTTCCTCACTTTCTTCCTGCTTCTTCTCCTCCGAACCCGTCTCTACTGCAGCCAATCGGCGTGGCTGTAGCTCGGTTGGTAGAGCGACCGGAGAAAACAACCTTTTTTGGCTGAAAACAAATAAAGGTTAATGATTCGAATATCAGCTCCGACATTCTCTATGCCAAAATGCTGCTTTGCAAGGCCGTTGTGGCGAGTCCGAACGGGAAATCCCTGCATCACAATCGGAAGTGATATCTGCGAGACCAGAAGTTGCGTCAGAAACATAAAACCTAACAACGACCGTGCAATGCCATATATATTTATAACACGACAATATCAATTAGATATGAACAAGGATATAGAAATAAAAATAAATGCAAAATTGAATGGTTTCAACAAACTACATTATCTGCAAAAAATACCTCTAAATTGTGCTGGCTCTGTGGCGTGGTCGGTAAGACACCCACATCTAGGACGCGTATGGTGCCGGTGACTCAGTTCACAGGTACGGCCAGCAGCAAAAGTTCTCCTCCCGTTGCTGACCTTTCTGCGATGTCTTCCCCTGATCTCTCTCACCCCACTTTTACAACCCTGTCAATAAAATGGAAACTGGTGCTGAACAATAACTTCACTTTGTTCCAGGAAGGTCAACATAAAACCATTGACGTTTCATGGACTGGCCTGACTCAGTTCAACAACTGTTTTTCAGCAGGTTCCTGTACAAATACATCAAAGACAATTAGGTGAATAGACAATTATCAAATATTTACGAATCACACAAACACTTGCACTCACAATCTGCTTCATAGGCACATTGTGCTAATCTATCCAATGTAGATACATAATTATTGGTTGCTACTGGACTACGCGTAAGTTATTATTTATTATTATTTTGCATTCTTTATTGAGAGAGATAGCGACAGGATTAATCGGAAACCGGGATGAGGAGTTGGGAAGAGACCGTGAAGAAATGCCGGACAGGGGATTCGAACCTGCGGTGCTGCTCGACCCTGGACTACAAGTTTGATTTGCTTGTGGACGGTTGCAACAGAGATGGCTGATCTGATTTGAACTCATTCCAGATCAAAGCAGATGTGCGGACAAAGATTTCAGACCAACACCGTAGCTGCATGTTGGGACTCGGGTGAGGTCCACTTTAACTGAGCAGGTGGTGTGGGTCTGTCTTTCATTACGGTGTGGGATGAGTGAACTCAGGTGGGAGATCGTTTGTGTCGAGTTGATAGAACAGTTTTATTTGCCAGGAGACTTGTGTAGCTCGGAGAGGTTAGGGGCAGTGGAGCGTTCAAGCGCTGTGATGTGTCCAGGTATTTTGTATGCTTGTATATTCTAGCTAAGGGATCCAGGCTTTCCTTTGTGGTGAGAGACCAAATTGGAATACATTGCGATAAGTTCGCTATGAATTTAAGTGAATACTTAAACAGACACTAAACATTAAATGCATTAGATATTAAATAACAACTTGACATTGAGTTGACCCAAACTGGGTTGAAGAGATCGGGGGTAGACATTGCAGACAAGTCGACGAGCGTAGCCGAACTTGCGAGTCGCGACACTGCGGACGCTGCGGTAGGCACAGCGCCACTAACATGAATGGGGTCGCGTTAGGTGCGGTGTCCATAACCACTCGGCCAACGCGGACCCCCCAAAATGTTGATTTGTTAACCCGTCTTTGACCGCTACATCACGGGGCATGTGTGTGTCTGTGTGTATCTATGTGTCTGTATATTTATGTGTATGTGTGTGGATCCAAGTTAGTCTACATGCATGTGTATCTTTCTGTACCTGTATCTGTGTGTGTCAGTGGGTGTATGCAAGTGTGTGTTTGTGACTGTGTATATCTATGTGTTTGTGTGCATTTAAATTAGTGTATATGTACACGTATGTGTATCTTTAGGTCTGTGCGTCCGTGTGAGTCAGTGAGTGTGTGTACTTGTGTGTCTTTGTGTGCTTGTGTGTCTGTGTAAGAGTGTGTCTATCTATATGTTATAGTGGTTATACTTGTGTGTGTGAGTGGAGCCCCCTAATGCCCCCCCGTGCATTAACCAAAGCAATTAATAGCAGTAGTGAATGTGAAAGCTCTCAGGAGATTGGACATAATGATAACTGCAGTCCATTTAACACATGATTAGAGGTCCATACTCTGCCTATTGTCCCGGCATTCCTCCAGCACTGCCACCTCATCCATCATACTGATCACACTGCTGTGACAGGTGCCTATCTACTGTACCAAGCTGGAACAAACGGCTGCCAACCCGCTGACGCCGGTTATAATATATGTATTGGCTTTTTTTTATACATTTTTGACGCAACCACCATTTTAGTTCAAAATCCGACCACTAGGTGTCGCTCTGTGACCAGCTGCACATCACATCACTCGCTCCGTTCATAGTTTTGTATAAATATTGGTGAAATACAGTCAAAATCGAATAGCACACCGGAAGTACCCCCCAAACTCGTCTATAACAGGCATTTTTGCCTGTTATAGACTTCCGGTGTCATTCCGGTGTCATTTAGTTTTTGGCTATTTTTCAACATGTCTATTCGGTGAGAACACACACCTACAGGGCTATTCAAAACGTATGGTGGTAACTTGCGGTGTGCTATTCGATTTTGACTGTATTTCACCAATATTTATACAAAACTATGAACGGAGCGAGTGATGTGATGTGCAGCTGGTCACAGAGCGACACCTAGTGGTCGGACTTTGAACTAGCGTGCGTTTTGTGTGTTTTGTGTGCTCGGACTTCGGTCCAGTACCAGAGTTGGCTTAGGCGACAATAAGGCACCGGAAGTGACTTTAAGAACGGCGGGACAAAATGACTCCCACCTGTGTTTCGCGGGTAAACTTGTCTATTGGCAGGATTCGCTTGAAAGGGGGATGAAAGAGAGAGCAAAGAGAGAGAGAAAGAGAGAGAGACCTGCATGTCAGTGAGGGGAAGCAAACAGCTGACAGTGACAGCTAACAACGGAGACGAGCATCTTACCCGTTCTTCCACGTGGCATACCGCGGAGATCACACCTTAGCTGTGATCCCTGTCGCAGACTCGGCGATCTGTCAGCGATCCGTCGTTCCTCCTCATCCAATCTATTCGTCTTCATATCTCACTTCATCTCGCGGGGGAGTGTCGAGGTGACAGCGGTGTGTCATGAAATCACCCGACTACCACTGACTTGCTCGGGGATAACAACCCCAGAAAACCTCTTAAAGTTTGGAGTTTTTAATATTGCGTTTGGAAACAGGTTGGCTTACACCTTCTCCAACTAAGCAATGAAACCAATTAAATCAGTGTCAAAGACATGTTATCACATTTATTATTTTTTTATATTGTGGTACAGTGCCAAATACGCGCATTCCAGTCCTTGGCTTTCATTGCAGAAAAATAAAATTAAAAATTGATGCGAGCGCAGTGCCTCTTCTGTCTGCCAGGTGGTGCCATACACCACCTCTCAAGTCGAATGAATCAGCATGTAGAGGCGGAATGCCACCAAAAAATATTTAAAATATATATATATAAATATAAAAAATAGTCGATCATAATCGTCTATCAGTTGAATCCTTGTTTTTGTCCTCCCTGTTACAAGTCTGCGGGACCAGCCGGCCGAGTTGCGCGCATCCTCCGTGGACGATCCATCTCGGTGCGGCGCTGTTGTGCGGTCCGTGGACGACATGCGCATCTCGACCGCAGACAGCTCCCTTATTGGTCCACTCTAACTTCCTTTTAATTGAACATTTGTGAAAATACAAAAAGATAAAATGCGTACACTTGATGAGTACAGCATGAATAAGCTCATCAAAGCCAGATCTCCCTCTCCCTTCTTCTCGCTCCTCTGGTGAAATCCCGAAGCTTTCCCATCCATAATATAGCAGCACTGCCTGTTCATAAATTAAGCCCAAGTGTAATTCCATGTGTGTGCAGTTCGTATCTGGTGCATTTTTGAATTAACCTGATTCTCATTCATAACATAGTACTTCAATGTATTGCATTCATAACCAGTGGGATGATCAGTGTGAGTGGCGGTTTGGAGTGAAGTGGGATTTAATCACAAAAACACCCAGAATTGCACCGTCACGTATAAAGGATCCTAGCTGCCAGCTGCCAGCGCCTCCCAGGCCTGGTAGGGGGGCTGTGGGAAAAGGGTGTGCAGTAGTTCATGCATGTGGAAGAAACCGAGATAAGACGCATATTTGCAAATATATGCAAAATAAATGTAAATGTTTGTTGGACGCAAATAAACGGTGCATCCCGCTGACCGCAGCCAAAGACATGAAATCAACCGGTTGGTCGATAGCTGGGCTCGAGCGGCAAGCATGCGGTGAATAGATAATATTTCTCTATTCACACTCAGCCGAGGGATGGCACGAAATTCATCTGGTTTTGTCTGCCTATGTTTATCTGTGTGTATGTATGTGTGTGTGTGTGTATGTGTGTGTGTGTGTTTGTATGCGTGTGTGTGTGTGTATATTTGCATATCAGCTCGCATGACTGCATTTATGCACATATGTGTGTGTGTGTGTGTACACAACACATCTACAACATGTACATACTGTACTGTTTGGAGGTGTGCCTGAAAGAGAGAGAGAGTGGGAGATAGGGTGAGATCGAGAGAGGGAGAGACCGAGCGTGAGAGAGAAACAGAGCAAGAGAGAAAGAGATGAACTGTGTGTGTGTGAGTGTGTGTGAAAAAAAGAATAGCAAAGAGAGAGAGAGGTAGAGAGAGAAAGAGAGAGTGAGAGAGATAGAGAAAGAAAGCGAGAGATTGAGGCAGTCAGACAGACAACTGTTATGGGCTTACAAACTGTGATCACCTCCAGCAAACATGCAGCAGTTGCCTCCACTCTACTGTGTGTTACTAACACAGCTCACATAATGTAGCGGTTAGCCCTACGGTGTGGCAAGCTGGACACCTGGGTTCGTGTCCCACCTCCGGCAGATCGCGGGAAAACATATTTTTATGACTATAATCCCAAGTACCACCAAGAGCGTGGTCACGTACCACTCGTGACAATTGATTCAATTTTGGAGCATTTCTGTAGCCTATAAGTAACATAATAGCGTCTAGATGTGTTTTGGCATCAGTGATCCCATGGCCTTGGCGCAGGTTTGCACTCTCTGAGTTATTATAGTGTTACCATGTTCACCAGAGTGCCAACTGTGTCTGACCGATTAAGAACCCATAAGGTAATGTAAAAATGGTCCTATCACCCAAGCTTCAATCTTATGTAATATATAATAATGATAAGAATAATAAGAAACTATTGAACATATTATAATACAGTGGAATCCGCTTATAGTGATCACGTTTGTCCCGAGCCAATTTGATCACTATAAGCGGTTGATTACTAAAACCGAAGTTACCATTATTTTACTTATTTTTATCCAGAATATCATCTAAATGCCCTTTGTATGTTTTTTCAACGAGAAAAATGAGATGAAACGGATATAACTGCCACATTTACTGAATTTTATTACAGTACTGTATCATCCCGCGGACGGTGTGAGGCCGGTGTCGGCCCTCGCCGCGCCGGGGCGCGGTCTTCCCGGAGTCGGGTTGCTTGGGAATGCAGCCCAAAGTGGGTGGTAAACTCCATCTAAGGCTAAATACTGGCACGAGACCGATAGTATGATAG
>OMKY01215744.1:0-12186 GCA_900302395.1 Bregmaceros cantori | reverse complement strand
GGCCGGTCGCGCTCCCGCTTTCTGGTAACGGAAATTAATCTAACTCGTTACATGCATCAATCAGTAATCCAGTAACGTAACGGATTACTTTTTAATGACAGTAACAACTAACCTGATGGGATTACAGTCAATAATGATACCCAACTGTGGCCATTGTTGAGAATGAAAGTTAGTGAAACTATGGTAGCATTAAGTTCAACTGAGCAACATTACATGTCAGGGCCACCTTAGGCAACCTACTGTCCCACATTAAGAACCTGCAAAAAAGGGCCCACATTAGGGCAACCGACCCTATACGAAATAAACTTCTGCAATCCCACAAGATGGCAGAATGACAATGCACTCCATGTGATGTATGTTCTGTTATGTAATGGTACACTTACAGAGGTGAGAAATGTTCTTTATTTCACTGCTAAAGAGCCATGGCTTGTCGTAGACTGCAGACACAATCGTAGCCAGTGGCATTGTTTTAGAACTGATAGAAAAGGTTGCGAAACAGGTGAAGCAGTTTGGGGAGACGAAGAAGCCTTGCTTTTTTCATTCCAACGCCGCGAAACAAAACAAGCACAACTGTAGGAGAAGAGTTGTGTGGTGTTTTTCTCCCAGAGGAGAGGCATGCTGTGCTTGACAAGGTGCATCTCTGTGACCCTATTGTTTAAGCTGCACCACAAGGCGCAGTTTTCACCGGCACCCCGTCTCCAAAAGGTGCTATATTTATCCTTGAAATGACACGGTGATGATACACATCCCCGTCTGTCCCTAGTGCCTCCCTCGACCCTAATAGCTGTGCAGCTATCTCCCGATGTGACAGTGACGTGGTGATTATTATCTTATCAAAGCTAAGGGGATCAAGGTGTGATGTCTGAGCGAGATGAAGACGGTGTTGGCAAGGGCAGGAAAAAGAAGCGGGAGAGAGACAGCGATTGATGATCTTGACACAAATCCGGGGTTGAGAAGAGCCCTCCAACACCTCCAGGGGTGAAAATTGGTGTTTTGACCACTTACACATTTTTAGTTTTTGTGATGACCCAAGAATGGAAGTAACAATGTATACATGCTCTATGACTGTACCTAACTGGTGTTCGGGTATCATCTGTGGATAATATTTGGTGGGCCGTGAAATATCAATGGAATTTTAGTATAAAGATGGTTGGCGCTGAAAGAGTTAAGTAGTTTTGATCAAAGCATTTATTTCTCTTTTGTATATGTCACTATAAATATAAATATAGATATGTTTGTGCAATGTCTGGGCTTTGAAAGCTGCAAGTGGGAAGACACTATGCCTGTGCAAGCCTAAACATATTGTATGTTTTTTTTGTTTCCCTTTATTTGCCAATGACATTACAGATAAGCCTAGTTATTATTACTTGGCTCGGCTCACAACACACTGACTGTTGCCTTCGACTATTAAAAAGTGTACAGAAAGTGGTTTTTACTTTCAAAAATTCTCTTCATAACATTTCGACATTTTTTCCATCAACCTTTACTTGAGTAGATTTAGGGATCAGTGCTTTTGGACTCAAGTGTTTTTTGTTTTTTTTTCTCTCTGGGGCTGGAATGCTGGGGTTAAAAAGATTATCATTTGACTCGAATGATAATCGAATAAACTTGCATAATTTTTCTTTTCAATGTATTTTATTTGATCAAACATGTGAAAACTGAAAAATATGTATCATGTTTTATATTCTTTAATTTGACTTCAAAAAATATTTAAACAATTTTGTTAGGTTTATATAAAGTATGAGGTGCATTGACTTCAAAGTTAATTGTATTGAATGTATTTGAAAGAAATCTAAAAGTAATCTGTTACGTTACTTTTAGAATTGGGTAACAGGATTACGTTACTGATTACATTTTTCAATGAGTAACTTGTAACTGTAACAGATTACTTTTAAAAAGTAACCTTCCCACTCCTGTTTAAGACTAAAGAAAAATGTCCTTGTACTTTTTTGCCCTATTGCCGTGCCTTGGGTCTCACAAGACCACTCGCGCGATTAAAATTGCTGGCATGCGTGAGGGATAATATATATAAAGCCACCTCTCCCAAAGAACCCCTTATTCCCAATTCCCACTTGAGGGAGTAGGCAATCTCAGTGGTGACTCGCACATATTTCCCCCCTACTTCCATTGAATACACCCATTGTAAAGTCAATTTGGAGTGTGTGATATAGCGTAATGGAACTGCTCTCATTGTCAACGCACCCCCTATAGGTGACACTTTAGAAACCAAAAGTCAGCATAAATGTCCTCGGGCTCACCCTCGCAGGGATCAAAAGTCCTCATTTTCTACACATTAGCCACTTTTCTGATAGCGCCAGCAGAATGAGTCTCCTTCTTGGTTTGGGTTTGGCATTGGCCATGTCCCATCTTGCACATTTCAATATGTTAATGATTCACTCTCTAGCCTACCCCTGGTGACAGAACGCTGGACCGTGGCCCAGCTGTGCGGACCGAGTTAGGTGGTCCATTGGTCTTTCCATAAGGAAGCCACACACTTCGAGGTAAGTACTCTAGTAATTATTTCACGGTACCTGGGCAGACGGGGAACAAAAGCGGGCAAGACAGTAGCACATAAACATTACCACTCGGACTGCGTGGTTATGGGAAAAAGAAAACAATTATTTGGATCATAATTGCAATAATTATAATTATTAGTCACGGTTATGGAATGATTAACATTTTTTTAAACTTCTTTCAAATAAACTATTTTCAGTGCAGAATGTAATTGAAAAATTAAATCTAAGAATGTAAGGTATAAACAAAATAAAAATAAAATGCAATTATGAATTCATCAATTATTAATAAAAATCACAACACTCATTTTTCATAACACAATTTAAATGTCATTTAAATTTTAAATGAGTCTGCAACAACTCTTAGCTATTTGTCTTGTCCACAAGACAAGCTGGTGTCATGTGTTGAGGTTATATATAGTTTTTGGTTATCAATTCATTTTCTGTGACATTTTAACGTTATTTATTTATGTTATGTTTCAGTCCGCAAGAGGGTGCTGAACTTGTTGTATCTGGGCTTTGTGTGAATGTGTGTGTATGTGTGGTCGAAAGAATGGTTATGTTTATAGCAAGAAATACATGTTCCCAGCTTGTTTCTGTGGATAGTAAAAGATGAGTCCCACCTGATGCCTAGTTTCATATTTTTTGTGCCCTTTCCAGCGTTCTGCCATGAGAAAGTTCACAATTAAAGGAACACACCAAAGAGCGCACAGCAGTAATTTGTTTGCATAGCTTCCCCCCAAAGACCCAATTGGGGGCGGGGGGCGAAGTGCGGGGGGCAGCCCTCATTTCAGCGTTTCTCCACTCAGATCATCTACCAGAATGAGGAGCAGGTGCGGCTGCTGCGTTCTCGGTGCGCGGTTTGCAGCCGGTGCGCTCTGTTTGACGCTCTGCCAACCCGCAACACTAACAAAGGCAACACAAGCAAGATTGTTATGTATTGGCTTGCCTAAGGACAGGGATTTTTGATTCTCCTTTCTAAGATCACAATCAGGCAATTTGCCGGGAGCATCGCGGTCAGGCAAACACGCAGAGAACAATATTTGCATAACATTGTCTGTTTAGAAGTCTTCTATTATTGATTCATCTACAGTAATATGCTATCATTCGCCAGCAGATGACAGCCGAACTACACTGTATTTACCCCAATACAATGGACGTGCAGTGGTAAGGTATACCACTGAACCCCCAAAATGCCACTCCCCAAGCCGTGACGTCACCCTTCACAAGCCTCATTAAGTCCTAACCAATCAAGCCAAGCCCGTTAAACGGTTCTGCGCGCGATAAACAAAAACACAGTCCAGGTGGTTTAAGGTTTTTCAGTTTCATTATTAACACTTCCCATGGTTTTTATAGCTGTCACTTTCACCATTAAGTCCGTCCAGGTGTTTTATGGCTGTCAGTCTGACTCGCGTCACCATGTGTTTTATAGCGTGCCGTGTCTCCAGATAAACTGGCTGCAGTAGGACTCGGAACCATCAATGGAAGCGCTGTGTAGTCAGCGTGGCACTTCCATGGGTGTGGACTTGAATCTGAAACACGCTTGTGACTAAACAGCGGAGCTCTCTCGCACTCTCTCTCTCTCTTTCGCACTCTCTCCCTTTCTCATAGTATAACTTATTATGTTTGGTCAAATTAGTGCAAATGCCAGGGTGTACCCTATGTTCAGAAAAATAACCCCTAACCCCTACCTACCTAAACGGCTCATAACTTTTCTGACCATATGGATTTTCAAAGATAGGGATTTCAGAAGATAGGTTGTTCACCCCAAAATCTTGGATGAATTGTTTACACTGAGGCTTCAAATATGGGGGCTATTACGGACTTACATCATGATTTATTATATTTATTGACCTTTATTGATTTAGTAGAGTCATTATCATCAGTATAATCATCATCATCAGTCCTGTAGTCTGTGTTACGGGTCCTGCTGGTAGTTGTTTACAACTACCATTGAACATGCAATATGGAGGTTTGGATGTGTGGATGCATGTAAAAGGTGTGTGCTTGGTGGAACTGGATACAATGCCAACTGGGCATTAAGCCCAAGGAGAGTGTTGTGGAACCCTCATAGTACGCCAGAGATACTGGCCGAATAACGTAAGGATTGGACTCACGGAAATAATTTAGCTCCAGGCAGACAAACCGTAGATGCGACTCTATATTGTGCGACTATATTCGTGGCTAGAGATGGTCACAACTCGTCGAGTGTGATAATCAGTGGTAGCCCCTCTCCAATAAAGTATTGGAGAAGGGACTACGGAGTGTTTTGAGTCGCTGGTCACAGTTTGCTGCTAAAGAGAATGAGCTACGCACGAACAGACAGGAGTGGGAAGATCGACTTAACATAGACGCCCGCCTGTCAGCAGAAAACCATAACCACATGGTTGAGGCCGAGTTATTTCACTGTTGGATTAGGTAGAAGGTGATACTCAGACTCGGCTTCCAAGACAATGCCAGCAGGCTAAACCGGAAAGAGCCTGCTGCTTAAATAATAGGAGCCACAGGTGCTAGCCGTTAGCATTAGCATTTCTTACATGGCTCCTCCTGGGACTGGCGCCCAGCGCCTTAAGGGCATAGCGCCCTCTACCGCAAATCCCAGGCTATTGTAAGTGGCGCCAGAGCGCCACTGGTGACAGTCTGGGTGCCACAGAGGACTTTGCAACCAGCTCTCTCTCTGTTCTCGGCCCCTTTCTCTGTCTTCCTCTCCTCCTTCCATCTGGCACTGTGCCTTGAAGGATTGTTTTTGAGAGTCCTTGGGATCTACTAGCCACAGTCAAAAAAACGGAAACACGTATAATAGCATTGTTTAGAATGAGTTTAAAAATAAACCTTGATGCCAATAGCAGCTCGGGGCTCTTTGTTTCCTCTGAATTGTTTGACACAAACTGCTTCGTCGTTGTGCTTGAATTGGGCAAAAAAAAAAAAAAAAAGGGTTTCAGTGAATCTGGGCTGACTGCCCACACCCCAGCGGCTTATCGGTGATCAATCTGTTTCACTGCTAAAAAAGATAAAAGGCAGTGCTCCAGCATAGAACCATGGAATCGACAACTGAATAAGTAGGTCTAATCCACATTGGATAACCGCAAAGCTCAGCGCGTTTCCTTGCTTCTTTGGCACACAATTTCTTTTCTTTTTTTTTTTTTTCAATTTAACGAGTGGATTCAAGCAAGAAATTGAGACAAAACGAAAAGGTGTGAGTGACTGAAAAAAAAAGTCTAATTAAAAACAAAAGTTACAAGACTCCACTGTGCCACAAATTAACAGCTCTTCTCTTTTATTGAGTCCTGACTAAGGGCTTCCTGCCCGGACTCGGTTTTAATGAAAGGTCGCTTGCTCCCCTATTGTTTTTTAATTTGTGGCGTATATATCCAATATGAAACCAACACATGCTGAGCTCAGTCATGCAGAAATGCTGATGGGATAACAGAGAGAGAGAGAGAGAGAATGGCTGAGTCATATCTAAGTCAGACATGGGAACTAGTGATGTCATGCTTTAAGCTTCTATTTGTGTGATTGGAGAATTGTAATAATAAAATAGCTGGTATAATTTGGACCCAACCACAAGGTTGTGGGGAAAAATGTTTTAGTTGAAAAGCAAGCTTATTAGTGATAGAAAAATAACAAGTTGTCCAAAGCTTCCAGATGCTGCAGTTGGGGCTCTTCAAATTTGCATACACAGCACCTGTGTCCAAAATCGCTCCCCATCCCCCCATACAGCACACTTTAAGGCGTTGTGTAGGGGTGTCCGAATTCTCCATGTACCTTATATAGTGCTCTGAAAGTATCCCACAATGCACCGTGAAAAGTTGTGAGCGTCGATGTACAGAGACGAAGCCATATAACCCATAATGCTCTGCAAGACGTTTTAAAAAGGACTTAAACTACTATTAAAAAAACATGTATTATACATTTTATGATTTCATATATTAGAATCATTTTGACGGCGCCAACTCTAGTGTCCAAAATCTCGGCCATTGCTGTTGAGCACTATAAGTGAGTGCACTATATGGGGGGGATAGGGAACAATTTAGGACACAGTCATTGATTAAACTGACAGTAATAGGCTGCACAGCAGACTACCATAAACATTTGACCTCATATGAACCCCTCAGCTGGGGAGAGTTGGGATAAGTTATGGATAATGCAGAAATTCGGCCACCTTGAATTCAGCCACCTCGAAAGTGGCTGCCTCCCAAATCTAGTTCATCAGTTTATGAACCTACCCTAGAGCCAAATCTGGGAGAAATCCATCCATCTGTTCAAAAATGACCACATTAAGGGGGCACGCGGTGGCAGAGTGGTTATAGAGCGTGTACCCAGACCACAGGCCGAGCACCGTTGTGGGTTTTAATCCCCTCTCCGGCTTTTCTGCAATGTGTCCCTCCGACTCTTCACCCCAGTTTCCGATTTAATCCTATTACTATCTCTTTCAATAAAGAAAAAAAATAACAAGAAAAAAATTTAAAAATGTATCGCATTGACATGATGGATCTGCTGGATGTGGTGGCACACACAAAAGCATTACATCCGACGCTCCAGGAATACAATTACATCTAATTGGTAAAATAAACAGGTTGATTCCCAAGCCTTCATCATATATTTACGGGGGTTCTACACTTGTCCGTAATGGAGGATAATATAACTCTTAACACCAATGTACATATGCTGCTGTTGATGGTGCTCAACAGACAGAAGACAACTCTTCTGGTCTTCTGATCAGCCCGTAACCTGCCAATCATGGTCAACGGGGAAAAGTCTGGAAGAAAGAAAAAAAAAGGACTTGCCTTAAAGCAATTTTCTCAAACTCCTAGAATGTGAGCAGCCACCTTGTTGGCCTGTGGGGAACGAACGGCAGGTGGGTGGACTGTTGGAGGGGGAGAGATAACCTCCACTTCCTTAGGGCTATACAACTGGCGGCCCGCGGGCCAAATCCGGCCCGCCAATCAAGTTTTTCAGTCCCACGGAAGAATTCTGAGGAAGTGATTGTTTTTTTTGGCAAATATGTTTCATCTATCTGAGATGCTGTTTCTTTACATCACCAGAAGCACTGGAAATGTGTTGTTGAGGCTATCTGAGATTCTTTTCTTTACCTCAACAGATGCACTTGAGTGAGCTGCTGCTGTTTCCCACTATTTGTGTGTTGTTGTTTCAGATGTTGCTTGTTACCAACAAGAAAGCACCATTGTTGCATATGGTTGAACCCCTTTTAATTGGAAGTATGCTACTTCATAGGCCGGAATTTTTTCTAAAGTAGCATACTTCCCATTAAAAGGGCTTCAATTCAATGCAACAATGGTGCTTTCTTGTCTCTCTCTCTCTCTCTCTCTCTCTCTCTCTCTCTCTCTCTCTCTCTCTCGGCATCTGTGGTCGACTGACTTTGTTTATTCTGCCTTGATTGAGTTTTGCAATGTTTCCCCAACGGGTTATGATTGTTGATGTGATTGACTGTATTGTTTGTAGTTTGGATGTTTGTCTTTGATAATGTGCTGCGCCGTCCGCCACTGTAACTTGTCGATGTCGATGTGTATTCTTCTTGTGGACAACATGCCCTTCATTACTCTTTATTGTCTGAGCCTAGGCTTCAGTTGAAAGCACCATATTCAAGTCTCATCTGCTTTGTATGAAATCATATCCCAAACAGATCTAAATGGATGTAAGTGTGCGCGCCGCAGTAGCTCTGTTGAGACAGTGCACTACAAAGCACACATAATGCTCAATTTGCCGCATTTCTCCCCGCCACCCCCTCTTCTTCATCCCTTTCCGGCTAATCCTGAATAAAGCTGAACATCATCAGAACGGGTCGCAAAAAAATAAGTTAAAACAATGGATGTAAGTGTAACAGGGAGGAAACAGCCATTTGCAATCTAGAAACACAGCAATTGAACCGTGAGCTAGCCAATAGTCATAGAAAATGACCACCACACTTCAAGGGCTCCCGATGGTGTAGGCTTTTTGATCATCATCATTGATCATCCGTTTGAGATCATCTCTTCATTGCAAGTCCTCCTGAGGAGCAGTCTACAACCCCATTCATACGGCTTGCTGGCTCCATCCTGTCAGCTGTTGTCCAGAATTAGCATCAAGGTAAGTATTATATGAAACATACAAACATGGCTATCTAAGAACAGTCTCTGATGCGATAACGTAGCACAAGATCCCCTCGACGGTGAGGTTGGAATGTTCGTAGAAGTGAGACATAGATGATGATATGAGGATTCACACAGGAGAAAGGCCATTCTGCTGCAGTCAGTGTGGAACCAGACTCTCTCAAAAAATTAACCTTGACACATACATGAGGACTCACAAAGGGGGGAAGTCATTCAGTTCAAGCTTTTCGGAAAATAGGAGCCTCAACAGACATAATAATTCACACAGGAGAGTTGTTGTCTGTTGCCGGGAGTGTGGAATCAGTTTCACCCTCAACATACACATGCTGATTCACTCCGGGTAGTCATTTTGAAGTGTTGCCAGAATGTGTAGTGAACACGCATGAACCTTAAAAGTATGTAATATGCACGTTAACGTAAACTATGTAAAGCAACATATCCATCCCATAATGCTTTGTGTGTGGCAAATTTGGAAAATAACAAGGTGATGTGCAAATGCGGTACTGCAGAAGTCATGTTGTTATAAATGTAATATAATTTCTCTTTTCTTTACAAATTATAAAAATAACCTCATATAATGGTTATAAATGTATTGATGTAAATGTTAAATAAGTCAATATAATGTTAATTTAAAGATAAAAATAATCACAAGAGACACCAAGGATATTATATAGTTCAAAATTTTGCACCTGAAGGCCCTGAATTGAAGTTATTAGAAACATGTTGAATTGATGTGTTGATAATAATCGAGATGTCCTTGAATGTAATCCCTTACATTAATTTGCTACACCATGTGTGCAGCAGCAATGTGAAAGAAAGTGGAAGTGGGGACAAGATTGGTAAGGTGACTTCACAGAAAGAACATCCAAGAAAATAAGTAAACATGATTAACCAAATAAAGTAACCAAATCACTAGAATGTGGTTAATCACGTATCTCTGTCTCTATTTAAATTAGGTCATGGCTTTCACTCTCTCAGATAACTACTTAAATAGATCAGTGTTAATCATTAATGTTCCCATTGGGAGCGAGGGAGAGATAGTTGTGTTTGTCTATGCCTGTGTCTGTCTGTTGGACTCAGTACAGTGCGTGTCCGACTATGTGCAGCACGTGTGCAGGATATTAAGCAGAGTTCATCGACGTGAGACAAAGTAAGTTGAACTCATATCATTATATGAACTTGTAGTAACACCTCTCTCTCTCTCTCTCTCTCTCTCTCTCTCTCTCTACATATATAATTATGTTTTTATTATTATTCTTTCAGACTATGGGCCATTTATTGTTGACATTGAGCACTGCCAAATGTGATCGGTGTAACAACATGAAGCTGAAGATCCAATTTGACAAGTTTAACAGACTGAATTTGGGTTTTCAAAGTTTCAAGGTTTGTTTGTTTTTACAATTCATAATAAAATGTAAATATACAAGACATGATTGTAGGGTGGTACTTAGTTTAAAAGTGGGGTCCTGGGTGTAGAAATAGACAGTAGAACATTATGAACACATTTTTTGCCTAAAAGTTTAACCTAATCCTATCTAGCTACATGTGTAGATACCATAGACTGTATATAAATATGCTGACCTCCATGTGCTTTATTTATCGAGTCGATGACCAGAAGCACGGAGCTTATGGGATTTCCAATATGAATATAAAAAGTTTAGCAGGCCGTTTAACCTATTTAAAGATCTTACTAATTGATGTTTTAATGTATATTACCAGAATAATTATTGGTTAATTGTAAGGCCTGGAATAGCCGCGGGTCTCGCATAAGCTGTTAGCAGGCTAACTGGCTGTAGGAATGGCCTAGGGTGGTGGCGGTGTCATGCGAGCCGCTAGCTGCTAGCCTCATCGCATGGGAGTTATAGGATGATGTCACGCACACTGCGTCTACTTTATATACAGTCTAAGATACATACATTGTATGGCACAAGGCTTGTTGTGAGGTCGACAATTTATAAACACATCAGGCACGGGTTTACATAACAAAAGACAGAAGGTTCTATAGAAGTTTCTAACCCTGACCCAAACCTAACCCCTAACACAAACCTTACCCAGAGCGAACGCAAGGGAGGGAGAGTGGGGAGTGACGTACTGCTGTGCGGTGGCGTTCGACATTGTGAGCGGTCTATTGTTCGGTCTACAGGTTCGGCCCCGAGTAAAGCGTGGTTTAGACGTAGCTCAGCAGCAGTTTTTTTTAAAAAGCTTTCTAAAGATAGACCGACTCTTTCATTGTGCTCTCAACTTCATTCCAAATCTTTGGAATGAGGTTGGTGATAAAACTGCACAACTCCGCGTAGGCCTATATGTGCTTTGTAGTGCGCCGTCTAACAGGCTGAGATTCTGCGACGCATCTATAAACTTCTTTTGGTGTGAAGAAAATATGGAAAAAAGATCATCCCTCTCCTCACTTGACTCAGGTGGCTCGGTGCGCAGAATGCACACATACACAAGCAGCCCCTGTCATGACGTGCTTTAACTATTTCAGTGCCAAGTGTTATAACTCTAAAAATTGTTCACTGATGTTTGAAGGTCCACCAAATATTATCCATAAATGATATCGGAACACAACAGCACGACCTCTACTTTTTCAGAAAAATTGTGATAGGAATTTTCTATATTCTTAAAATATGTCTTGCCGCCTTAAGTCGCACGTGTGTGTTTTCTGAAGGGCAGATCTGGAAGTCTGTGATTAACGTATTGCATTATCCATGGCACTAGAAAAAAAAGTCATTGTAACATTATTCACAATTTGTCTGATTAATCTACAAATTCTTCTGCGGTACCAGAAAATGTACTTGTTAACAGAGAGCAACACAGTTAACAGAGAGTAACGTAATGTGGATACATGTGGGTGCGTGTGTGTGTGCATGTTTGAGGTCAGGCAGTGAGTGTTTGTTCTAAAAAAAAAAAGAAAAAGATTGAAGGTAAGTAAACATCTCTGTGTGTGCAAGTGGTTCCAAAGGTCAAAACATTTGGTTGTTTCTCAACTAGAAAACATTGGTTCCTTTTCTTTCAATGCCATGGTTTGAAGAACACGCAATATATACTCCTACATCCATACAGAGTTACAAAGTTACAAATAGCTGAGGGGGGCGTGTGGTGGCAGAGTGGTTAGAGAGCACGTCACACAGGCTGAGCAGCGCTGCCGGTTCACATACCGTCTCCAGCTTTTCTGCAATATCTCCCCCCGACTCTTCATCCCAGTTTCCGGTTTAATCCTGCCAACATCTCTCTCAATAAAGAATTAAAAATGGCGCTTGAGCCCAAAAAAATAAAAAGAAATTGCCAACTGTTGCAAGTTGATAATTGAATCAGTAATTAAATCAGTAATGTAATCCTATTACCACATTTCTAAAGTCACGCACACACACACACACACACACATCGCCCGTGCCGATCACAACAACCCAAGTCGCTCGCCAGCGTGCGTGCGGTGGCGCATCAGTAGCGCCAAAGGAGTCGGACGCGGACCGCGGACCCCTTCTCCGGCCGGCGCCCGTCGCACGCCCCGTCGCCTGACGGTGTGCACAGCTCATCAATGGGAGGGCCCAGGTGGTGCGCGG
>OMKY01215720.1:0-10918 GCA_900302395.1 Bregmaceros cantori | reverse complement strand
GCTAGACTGCAACAGACGCAGGCTGTGGATTGCCGCGATGGCTTTCAAAGCAGTGTGCAGTCGATAGCGCTCAGCTCGCTAAGCCCCTTATTGCTTCCTCTGTGTGTGCTATCACACCTTTACGCGCTTGCACATCCCGCAGGTGTCTGAGAAGTGTGTGTGTGTGTTTTATGCATACTGCAGGTGTGTGCTGGGGGAAGAGGTTAGTGGGTAAGTGTGTGTGTGTGTGTGTGTGGAGGGGGTCGTGGAGGATTGGAAGTGGGATGAGACCACAGGAATAATGGAAAGGAATGTCGTTGCTCTGTGCCGAAATATATTACTTGGTAATGCCTTGTTGATCTGATCTGCTAATTCAATGTTTCACTCTGGCATTCACAAACTTCACAACACTACAGTTGAATTGATCGACAGATTAAAAAAAGAGAAAAATACAAATCCCCAAATAGAAAGGCAAGGAGTACAGTTGTATAATGTATAAGTAAAATTACAGTCTAAAATAAAAGTCCAGACAAGCATAATGTTGTCATTCATTGTTAACCTGCTCAGGGGTTGTGCTAACTAGAGCATCTGGCTTTGTAAATGGTTGCAAGAAAACTGTGGCATGGATCTTTTTGGTCTGATGAAGACTATTTCACCATATCCCAACACTCACCTTCCTCCCACAACCAGCCTCCTTAGAATGAGAAAATCTTCAATCAAAATTGACACGATTTGTCACCAACAGTTGGTATCCACTGACGTTCGCGTCAGCGCTTTGAACCGGTTCAAGGAACGACAATGAAAACCGCAAACTTTTTGTATTTTCCAGGGAACAGAAACAAACCTGGTAACGTTATTATTTTTTATGTTCTGGAACAGGAACACGTATTTCAAAATAATGGCAACCGGTTTATACCACTTTTATTTAATTCCTCAAAGGAGTGCTGTTTGGGATAACTTCAAAAATAAAAAAGAGTATTTATAAAATCTACGATGCAGCAGTGAAGAATGAATCGTCGCAGGACCCTTACACACAACGAGATCTTGGCTGTAGAGCTCTACCAGCGGGATCAATATTTTTTTGTTCTAGGCGGTTTGGGAACGTCAATTTATTGGTGGAACCCATAACCGGATACGTAATAATTCTGTTTCTGTTCAGAACGAACCGATTGATAAAAAATATTGGCTCAAAGCCCTGGTTCGCATGCATCCTTTTAGTGTGTCCGTGATTGTTTATATACTTTAACGGTATCTACCCACCAGGTGTTACCCACTTGTTATTAATATAATTGGGCAATAATTAAACCAATCCATGACTTTTGAGATATCAAGGTCTTCTTCGCACGTAGCCTGGTGAGCCAAAACCAACCAATCATCCACGCATCGCACGCGATTAGAACTATCATTGCGTTGAAAAATGTGTAATAGAAAGCGTCAATCAAATCTTTATCCGTTATCCTTATCCAGTCTTAGCGCAGTAGGGGTTAAACGGCGTGACAACCAAACTCCGCCCACGTCTCGTGTCGCCCATACCAAACTCCGCCCATATCACGCGTCACCCATACAAAAATCCGCCCACGTCTCGCATCACCCTTTACCAAACTACGCCCATGTCTTGGCATATCGAATAATTAGATTGTTCCGCCCGTATACGGGCGACGTCTGCCTGATTTTCCCAGACCCAGTGTACCGTCTAGCGATGTGCGATGCGTGGACGATGCGTTGGTTCTGGCTCGCCAGGCTACTTCACACGTAGAAATACTATAGCTAGAGATGGCTTGTAACTGCAAGTGTGCATCTCCCTCTCTATCGCACACACAAACACACACATACAGACACTGGTCTAGGAGGAAGAAAAAGAGTGGGATGTTGCCAACTACATAGCATGTAGAAGCAATAACATTATTATAATGATATTAGCTGAGGAATTCTTCTTTCTGATTCTGGCTATTCACATGTATAGCCCAATTCGCACTGGACTTTTTTTTACCTATGGACCTCTGGTAATTCGGAATAATTGCGGAGGACGCCTGGGTTTCATTTGACGTGCGAATGCGCAATGTCAGTGATTTGCGAAGTAATGATTCCACTGTGAGTTACCTACTGTGATTCAGCAAAACACCACAATGGTTTGAACTCTGAATTTGTTTAAATTTGTTAATAAACACAGACACACATACACACACACGTGTGTGTGTGAGAGAGTGAAGTCTGTGTATGTGTGTACGCGTGTGGGCAAGCAACCATCATGTCTTTTAAATTGAACAAAAGACAGGCTGTTACTAATCCTGTCAGAATGTGCTACAAAATAACACAGACGTAAGGGGGTAATTGGAAATTACCAGAGGTCCCTACGTAATTCAATGGCGGTGCGAATTGGGCTTATGTTGGTGTTATTTGCGGTGATGACATCACTTCTCTTACCAAACACCTCCATGGGATTTTTTGTTGTTTTTTTGCCATACGACATAACATCTTATACAGATCATCTACTTTACTGCCTGTTTGGAATGTTCAGGTAGATCTTAAACCTAGACTTATACCGCCTGCAACAGTACTTGCTCATCTCTGTTGTCTGGTTTATTTAATGTGTGATCACACGCATGTTATCATGTTGTTTTTCATACTCACCACACACACAGTACACCAGAGGTGCTGTGGAAATATATACGACCTCCTGCTGCTGCTGCTGCACAGAAGCTCAAAGAATAACACAGAAATGTATCGACGGCCCGCTCATTGTTAGACATGGGTATTGATTCATAGTGGCAGCCTCCACAGGTGACAGTGTGAGGTGGAGGTGGCGCCTGTCAATCAGTGCTTTGATAGTTGGATTCTAAGCAGGCGTGACAAGTCGCCGGCCATTGTCAAGCACGACAACCAGGCAAAAGTACCCAAATTTCTTATTTAAGGAAGAGTAAAATACATTTGTGAAAAAACTACTTGAGTACGACAACAAAGTACTGATCTAAATATCTACTGGAGTAGAGTAAAAAGTACAGGCTCAGAAGCATACTCAAAAAGTATTTTTGAAAGTAAAAAGTACAGGCTCTAAAATGTACTTAAAAGTACTTTTGAAAGTATAAAGACAAAGTAAAAAAAAATAATTGGATATAAAATACACTTTTTCATGCCAAATTTACAATGTTTGAATGTTTAAAAAATAGTTAAAAACCTACCCTAACTTACTTCACTTAAGGTTCATAAATCCCACTGCCAAACATTGAAATTAACATCTGTTGGCATTACCGCCCCCTACTGGTTCATCCACACGATACATGTCCCTACCACCTACCATCGGTGCGCAGAAAAAAGTAACAAGCCTGTTTTGGGAAAAGTAAGGAGTAGAAGTACAGATATTTTTGTTAAAAATCTATATTTGTGTTGTTTGTTATTTTTTGGGTGCAAGGACCGTTTCTCATTCTTTATTGAGGGAGATAGTGACAGGATTAAATCGGAAACTCGGGTCAAGAGTCGGGGGTAGACATTGCACAAAAGCCGGACAGGGGATTTGAACCTGCGGCACTGCTCGACCTATGGTCTGGGGGGGCGCGCTCTCTACCCGGTGACCACCATGTGAAAAACCTATGTGTTATAAGTTAGCGTGGAAGAGTAGGCTCCTCCATGCTAATACTAAAAAACTGAAATGTTAGCAATGGCTCGAGATAACGGTCTGATTGATCACCGCACAACTGTATTTATTATCTATATGACATTATAGCACCTTATACTTCTTGTGCTTCTTTGCTCTTTTAAATATTTTTCTTAAAAAAATAAGCAAATAGTTTGGAATATAAATATTGCAAACTTGTATTAATAACTAATGTTTCATAATCATAATAATTCATGTTGATTACCATTCAGATTTTAAAGGAAAAGTTAAATGATTAACAAACAGACAGTGTGTTGAGCATGGTGACAGATGAACGCTCTGCTCCCCAGCAACACTCTCTCTCTCTCTCTCTCTCTCTCTCTCTCTCTCTCTCTCTCTCTCTCTCTCTCTCTCTCTCTCTCTCTCTCTCTCTGCCCCCTTTCTCTCACAACCAGATAGCTTTCATGAACAGTACTTGTTTGTTTCCCCTCTGGTAAACTCGGGTGCCATGGTAACCGTACTACTGACTCTTTGGTAAATGTGTCTGGATGAGAGATATGAAGAGCAATAGACGCGGTAGCAAGGAGAGGTCAGAGAAAGAAAGAAATAAAAACAAGAAAAAGACAGAAAGGAGGAAGATGATGGGATCGAACAAAAAAATGGAGCAACAATAGGGTGGATTGCACTTGAGCGGGCCACTGCCTAATGTGGGTCACCCAAGTTCCAGTGTCTCTGGCTCCTCCCTAAACGAATGAACGGCAATAAAATATGGTCAAGGCAAACTACAGAATTTAATTTATTTAAATTCCTTGTCGAACATGAACATGACGCTCATAATGCACACACATTTTAAAAATATGTCTTGGTTGGGAAAAAGGTAGTCTGAACACAAACACGACAAATTAAATGAAAGTATAACCAGTGCTAATTTGCAATTAGGATTGAGCGAATTAGGATTGACTCATCGCATTGGTTGCGGAGGAGCTCAATATGCGTAGGAGTGGCCTCGAATGTCAACAGCCGCTCCCCGTTCGCATTCAACTGGTGCGGCTGCCTGCACCTGCACGTTCCATTAAGCTACAAGTTGGAGCCTCCGAGATAATTCGGCCACCCTATTAGTCCTTAAGTGGTCACGTGGTTCTACACGCAACGTTGTGAGGCATCTCGGACGCACCAACTCGGTGCGAAGGAAACGCAGCATTGAAATACCACTACTAGATACTAGACACTCATTTGAAAATATTTTAGGTAACTTGAATGGAACCTGACTGGGAAATGTAGTTAGTCAGTTCCTTCTCAACAGCAGCCATGAAGACGGCGTCTTTCCGTGTCGTCGGATTGCGGTAGAGTTCCATTTGGGGAAACGAAAGAAATGTAACTTGCGCGATGATGCAGCGATTCCCAGGCATGTCAGCTTGCGCTCCGTGCGCGTGCAGGAATGTAAACAACTCCACATGTACATGTTTCTCCTCTGCTTCCAAGTTCCACGAGTGACGTCACGATCTCGTTCCCAATTTCAGACATGTACAAATATGCACACAGAGATAGACAAATGCAGACACACGTGGCTTCTGCGTCTGAGGCATTCCCATGATTACGGCAGGTTTAGAGATACACGCAACACACAATGACAAATGGGACTTGTGTTCGATCACCATCACTGCCAACACAGGAAAGTGTCTACGGTGGGCCCTGCCCATGTAGCCTGCCAGCTCCTTACCATCCCCTAAACACCCTCCATAAAAGTCTGTGGTAATCAAATGATCCACTGGCCATGGCGATGGATCGGTGCATGTGTGTGAGTAGGGGGGTCACACAGTCACAGTATGAAATTTCAGGCTCACGGTTATTGTGACCAACAATATCACGGTTTATGGTATTATCTTGGTAAAAAATAAAAAAAATAGAAATAAAAAAAGTACAACTTTATTACTTTTAGAGTTGTGATTTTAAAGTTGTAATATACCCTGCCCACAAAGTTCTACCACCACAGTGAAGTGGATGGGTGATAGTTGTGGTTTAGGAAAAAAAAACTAAGTCAAAATATTTATGGCAATGACTTTGTTTTATAGGTTTTATCCATGGTTATTTGAAGCATGGATGCTAGGCTAGTACTGTATGTTTGCTTCACCTCCAGTCCTCTTTCTGTTCCTCCATCTTGCAGCTTTAAAAAAATGATGGACACTGTGCACTCTTCGGACGCCATGGTAACCACGTAGCAGAAGGGCGGGACCACAAGGGCAAAAGTTTAAAAACAAACAATGGCAACCGAAGATGCGGTGGTGCACTGTTGTGACGGCTTCAATGTCGCATAAATGTTGAGTTTTCATTCATTATTCATCTTATCTTGTCATCTTATTTATTTTAGATTGAAGAAACAGGGGACGAGTTGGAATTAACCTTTATGTGCCAGCGTGTACTAAAGCCCTGTTTACACTACAATGGATCAAAAATGTTTTTTTTAGTTGTTTTTAAAACAGATTTTTAAGATCTGCGTCCACACACTGGGGCTCTGTCCTGGAGAAAACGATTCTGGGAGACGCATGAGCATGCGCAGTCCTCCTCCCCCCCTCTCCCTCACCTCGCCCTACTGCTGTCATCCTTTAACGCGAAAGCACGCTTTAAAAACAAGCTAACGCTGCGCACAAGTAACACTATAGACTTTCCATTAAATGTGGAATTACCGCCGAGTACCTGTGCCAGGAAGACCTGTGTGTGTGTGTTGCGGGGGGTGGGGTGAAGGCAGTGAGCAACTGGGGTGAACATGGCCATATCATGTCGGCAATGTTCAGATCAGCCAAACATAATATTATCTCGTAGCGTTACAACATTGCCCGGAGTTGCAAAAAGCGACGATAATCCACATTTCTTGTATGCGCGCCGAGTAAATAACTGCCAAGTTATAATCTTCATGCTAAACAAAACACCGGCGATGGTGTGATGTGTCCTTCACACTTTCACAAAGCGCTCTGTTCAACAATGGACGGCTGTGCAACAATTAGAGCTATTTCCATGTAGTTCACCACAGAGTATTGCATTTTGGAACAGTACTTCTTTGTTACTTTGTGCAATATTTGTGCACTGCGTTAAGTATGCAAAATTGCCACATAGCCTCCTCCAGCGCCACCAGAAAATCCCACCATCAGATTTTCTTTTAACTTTGCAGGGATAGTGTTTACCCAGTCATCCCCATCCCTCCATCTTCAGCGGCTGCCCCCCCCCTCCGATTCCTCACACAGAGCACACACACAACCCGGCCGGTCCTTCAAACCCTCGAGCCTTTTTTAAATAAGGGGTTGGTGAGACGGGAGTGTGTCTGTGTGAAAGAGACAAAGATAGAGAGGCTCTCTCTCTCTCTCTTTCCATCTCTGCCAGTTTTCTCTCCATCCTTCCATCCCTAGCGGAGGCACACTCAGCGCTGCTGCAACCCTTATTGATTGTGAGCTGCATTGACAGGGGAGCAGATGTCTGTCTGCATCTATCCGTACGTCTTTCTCTGTCTCTCTGTCTCTTAATCTCTCTCCCACCTTGACTCTGTCTCTGAGAGTCTGCCTACCTGGCTTTCTGTTAGAGGATCACCCATCCTCAGATCCGTGATCGGAGGCCGATCAGACTTTTTTCCAAGCGTCGAGACTCGTGATTTTGTCCTGATCAGGATCGGTAAATGAGTTGGGGAGCCAAATGACTGTTTATTTACTTTGACTGTTATTGAAGTTGACAATTGCGCCAAAAATGTTGGGTGCTACCAATTTATGCAGGATCAGAACTCTGTATCGGGGATCGGGACTCGGTACCGGAGATTGGGATCAGCGATCATTAAAATCAAAGGATCGGGATCAGATCGGCAGAAAAACAACGTCATCGGTGCACCCCTTGTCTAGCTCTCCAGCCATCAGCATATGACTCTGCCATTCCAGATCTTAATCATTACAAACTCTCTCTTTCTCTCTCTCCATCTTAAACGTCAAATCTCTTCAAAATTCTGTCACTTTCTCACACACTTTCTCACACTTTTTTTCTTTTTCTTAAGTATTTTTGGGACATAAGCGCAATTTTTTGACAGGGTTAGTGTGAAGTAGCCTGCCGATGCGTCCACATCGCTAGACATTTGCATTGGGTCTCGGAAAATCAGGCTCGCAGTCGGTACAGATTCAATCAACCAATCAGCGCGGACGTCGGGGGAGGTTGTAAGGGCTACGCAAGACATGGGTGGGGTTAGTACGGGCTACGCGAGACGTGCGCGGAGTTTGGTTGTCACACCTCCACGCCGCTTGTCCCACCTACTGCGATGTGACTGGATAACACGATTTGCTTGACACTTTTTTTTTACGTTTTCCGGCTTTTACCAGGCCCAATGCAAACGTCTAGCGATGTGCGATGTGTGGACGATGCGTTGGCTCTGGCTCATTTTCCCAAATGAGGATTGTTACTTTTTATGTATGGATAGATAAATATATTTTATCTGTTGCTCCACGACACCAATGCACGAGAAGTGGAAGTGCTCTCATAGTGGTTTTTATCTCCCCCTGTTGTTGATTTTGAGAATTGAACCCTTCCTGTTGCTTCTCTATAGGCTGTGGCATGTGGGTGTGTGCTTTAAAAATCACCCTCCTCCAGGGTGAACAAATGAGGTTGGCTGAAATTCAGTATGGTGCGCACATGCACGCGTGCGGGTGGGTAGGTTATAGCATAATATAAAAATGCATTTCTCAAGTTTGTCACATCTAGGCCTATGCTATTCAACCATTTAGTAGTGCATATTAATCAGATGTGATCACAAGAGCAATAAACTGGGCTACAAATGTAAACATTTCTGAATGTGGCAAAGTGAGAAGTCAAAAAATAACACATACTCTTGATCTGCTGTTCCAATCGAATGGAATTAGAATGTCAGAAAGATAACAAATAGATATATTGCAGCCGGGGTGGCATGCAACCACAACATATTTGTGGCAAATATAGTTTGAGATGAGTACATGGGGTTGAAAAGTTATTATTTGGTACGAGTTTAAATTTCGGGACACGCACAGCCAGATTTGTGATTCGGGACAAAAGCTTCGATTTTGGGACTGTCCCAAATTTTTCGGGACATCTGGTCACCCCACACTGTTCAGTACATTTCAGAGTCTGTACCTTTTACTCCACTCATTTCTATACATCTCTAAACTTACATCTGTGTGTCAACAATTCAGTTCAATTTTTTGTGTGTCTGTGTGCCTGTCTATATGTATATATGTACGTTTGTATGTTTGTATGTATCTATATATAGTTCAAATCATTCACTCCAAATCAACAAAACCCTTTTCACGTGACATAGCTCGAAATTGGGGTGTGGTTTGTTTGATGTATTGTTAAACATGTTGCAATGTTAATGCAGAATAGTATTTGTTGTATGTATTTTCTACTCTACCTAGCTATTCACCTATCAATCTAGCTCTATCTAAACTGTTTACATGTTTATTATGAAAAGGTATTTAGAATGTTTGTTAAGTAGTGCAGTGCAGTCAATCAATATTTTGTCAATTTCTGTGATTAGATTATATAAAAACAATGTAATTGAGAATTGCTGTTAACTGCAGTTAACCTTCACAGGAACACAGGGCTTGGGCAAAGGTCAAGTATTGGGATGGGCGGTTAAACTCCGCAAACAGCAAAAACCAAATAGCAAATAATACGAAAAGACACAATATAAGTAGAATATGGTTCTAGTTATGAAAATTGTACTTTCAAGTTTTTCTGTCATCCAACCTACCCCTCTCAATCCAATGTATCTTGACCGTCTTGTGGAGGAAAAAAATGAAACTTGTACGCTTTATATATTGGTTTGTTTGGGGTATTTATGTTTATTTTTTGGATCTCAGACTAATTTCTACTAGTTCTACTAGTTTTTATTTTATTGTATTACTCGTTTATCAGTAGTTTCTATAGTTTCTATTTCTATGGCTAAAAATTAGTAGTAATAAATAAATTCTCTGATTCCTTCCATTTAATCTACTCCATCTATATGGCATCTCTCTCTCTCTCTCTCTCTCTCTCTCTCTCTCTCTTTCTCTCTCTCTCTCTCTCTCTCTCTCTCTCTCTCTCTCTCTTCCCAGCTCCTTCTGCTGTTCTCTCTCTCCCCATCTTCACTTCATGAAGGTTAAAGAAGTCTTATGAAAAGCAGTACGCCACTATTGGATGCTGACCGACTTTACCAGAGAACTCCCCTAGGCTAGAACTATGTGCACACACACACAGACACTGACAAAACAAAAATACATGCATACAAACGTACAGATACAAACACACACTGACAGACAAGCACAGACACACACACACGCACACACACTGACAAACAAACACACACACATACATTGACAAACAAACATAGAGATACAAACACACACAGACACACACAAACAAACATACACACACAGACACTGACAAACATGTGCACAAACATACTCATGAAAATACAAACTGCCCCGCCCCCAACCAAAACACACACACACACAAAGAGCTGCTCACACACACACACACACACACACACACACACACACACACACACACACACTGTGCTGCACACTGACACACGGAGCTGCCAGCCTCTCCAGGCCGTGTAGTGCCTTTGTGTTCAGTAATTGCCACAATGCATCTTCTAGTGCAGCTAATTAAGTGAGTCTTTCCTAGTGTCTCTCCCCTTGCTATCAGCCCTCACACGCCATTAGAGAGAGACAGCCAGAGAGCCATATAGAGGGAGACAGGCAGAGACAGAGAGAGAGTGGCAGAGAGAAAGACAGGCACAGACAGAGAGAGACAGAGAGAGAGACAGGCAGAGACAGAGAGAGAGGCAGAGAGAGAGAGACAGGCAGAGACAGAGAGAGACAGAGAGAGAGACAGAGAGAGAGAGGCCGCCAGAGATAGACAGAGGGAGATAGGCAGAGACAGCAAGAGACAGAGAGAGACAGTCGTGAGAGACAGAGAGAGAAAGGCAAAGAGAGACAGGGAGGTAGAGAGACAGTCAGAGACAGTGAGAGAGAGAGGGAGAGAGAGACAACGAGAGAGAGAAACACACACACAGGCAGAGAGAGAAAGACAGAGAGAGAGACAGACTGAGACGGACAGAGAGAGGGAGATAGATAGATAGCTAGATAGATAGATAGATAGAGAGAGAGAGAGAGAGAGAGAGAGAGAGAGAGAGAGAGAGAGAGAGAGAGAGAGAGAGAGAGGAGAATTTTGTATTGGCTATGAGGGAGACAGGTTGGGCCCTACAGTCACCCATGACCCCAAATACTTGCACACTGTATGATATGAGTGATGAGACAGAGAGTGTGAAAGAGAGAGAGACAGGAAAAGACAGAGAGAGAC
>OMKY01215701.1:4123-21008 GCA_900302395.1 Bregmaceros cantori | reverse complement strand
TCGCTCTCTCCCACTCGGTCTCTGTCTCTCTCGCTCGGGCTCTCTCTCTCGGGCAATCTTTTTTTTTCATTCATTTTTTAAACTGAAAGTTACTCAGTACTTTCGCTACTTAAGTAACTTTTTTGTGGAATATTTTTTACTTTTACTTGAGTAATATTTTGCTGAGGTAACAATACTTTTACTTGAGTAATTTTTATGGCTACTCTGCCCATATCTGTCAATAACTATCGGCCAGTATCCAACCTACCCTTTATAAATAAGCTCGTAGAAAAAAATTGTCCTCAACCAAGTGAATATTTTCCTAAACAAGAACAAGATGTTTGAGAAGCATCAATCTGGTTTCAGGTCAAACCACAATACTGAGACGGCCCTTTTAAAAATATTGACCGAACTGCTGTGTTTGACACAGTAGGTCAGCACCATTAAAGCATCTATTAAATACCTGGTCGGCCTCTCTGGTAGTCTTATAGCGGTTCACTACATACCTCACAAACCGTACATCCTTTGTAAGCATGAATTCCTGTTCCTCAAAAACGCACGAGATGAAAGTGTAGGGCCAACTCTTTTTAAACGGTACATGCTGAACTCTTTCATCAGGCGTTCGAATAAACCTGTCAACGAAGAGAGAAATGACGCCTATGTCGAAAAACATAACTCATTCAGTTCCAAAGACGCGTTATCATGCGCCACACTATTTAAAAATGCACTTTTATTGGAATAAAAAAAATATGGGTGCAGTACGGCTTTGTACGCCGGGTGGCGCCAATTTGCGGCAGCGTATAGTGCCAACTGCAGCCACATTTATTCCGGAGTTTGTCAGAAATCTCCATTTTTAATGATACCCACCCACGATTTTTTCTGATGATAAAGGAAAGTCTGAAAGAGCCTGATGAAGAGCCCAGTTTCCGACTAATCCTATCTAATAAAAATGGTGCCAACATCATAAAAGAAAATAAAGGAAAATAATGTTAATATTAACGTTTGAGCTGAAAGTGATTTGTTATCTTTCTAATTTAATCTAACCTATTTTTAGTCACTTTTTAAAGAAAAGGATAATTATTGATTCTGCAATTTAATCAGTTAAAAATATTAGTCCAAACTGATGACAATAGACAAAGATTCTAAGACAGCATTTGGGCATAACTTCTAATACAGCCAGTTGGAATGAATCAATCAGTTTGTTGACGAAATCTGGAATCTTTATTTACAAACTTTTTACCTGCAAAAAAGAATTGCTTTTACTTTTATTATTGGCTTATTGCCTAAGATGGGAAAAATTATTTGGCGATTGTCAAAATTGTACAATTTTGACTTGTAAATAAAGGGTGTTTAAATATAATTGACATTCTTCACAATGTATTTCTGTACAAAGTTAGGATTTAAATAATTGCAAAAAATACGTTTGGTATAACAATGCCACCCCACCCGTATATTTAAGAAAACCATACCAACTTTGGGAAACCACTCCCACTTCCACCCTACTCTCCTACTCTTTCCTACACAAAACATACCGTATTGTGCGTGCGTATTGCCAAATACAAAGTCCAAGAAATTGCAGACACAATTTTCCTTAAAAAGAGATCTTCTTAAACAGGTTCATAAACTTTGTAAAACATTATGTTTGGATACATTTGTGCAGAACATATCCATCACAACCTCAGTGCAAATGTATTAAAATCAAAATATCAGTAGTTGTTGTCAGCGAAATGATGAAGATAGCAACATGAATGCACATTGCCGATTAGGATCATTATTTTTGCGAGCTGAGAAACACAGAACTATTCAGACGACATCAGCCCTGAGTTTAGAAAACATAATATGCTGTGTCCCAACTCTAACTCTTAACCATAGACATGATCTTAGCCCTTATTTCTTGCTAATCTGGGACATGTTTTCAGCCCTCGTGACCAAGTCAGCTCTGGGTCACTTGGAGCAGAGGACGATTCCACACCTGATTTGAAGCCGTTAGCGCTAGTGGAGTTGAAGCGTTATCACATCTTTGGCTTTTATTGAAAAAAACAAAAACAAAAAAAACCGATGCGGATGCAGTACTGCTTGTGAAAGAAGGGGGTGTATAGCGGCGGTGGTGTACAGTGCTACTTAGTGGACAGCGTCCATACAGCACCCGCATTTATTCAGGATTGTGTCAGAAATTAGACATTGCAAACCCAAGGGCTAGGGCTGAGATGAGTGCTAAGGTCTCGCATGGGACACAGCATTAGCACTGAGGAACAGATCACAAAATAAATTGTCCAACAAATGTTTCAAGACAGCAGAGATGTTCTTGACGGTTTATAAGCATGTTTATAAACCATTGTGATTGGATACACTTGTGCAGATGAACTGGAAAAAGTGAGGCGGACAGAACGTCCGGGGGTAATCAGGTGCTGGTGTTGTTGAAACTCCACTCGATTCAGCAGCGAGAACCTCGGCGCCCCCTTCAGGCCTCTGCTACCTCCACATAGTTGGCCGGGTAGAATCCCTCCTTACCACCGCTCAGGATCCCCCGACACCAGCCCTGTTCATCTTCTTCTTCCACCTTCAGGAAGATCTCACCTTCAGACCGGGGATAGGGAGGAGACGTTACAAGAAAGGGATAGGAGGGCAAGGGGCATCGGGTTGATTTCAGAAATGTGTTCTTTAGTGACCGAGCGATATGTAACCGATAAAGTGAATTTTAGAGCTGTCAAAGAAAGCAAAAACCTGAAACAAGGCAACCAGGGTTGACAACAGGGTTGTCTTCTGTTTACGTGCAGAAAGGCAATTACTCCTCGCAATCTGGTGCTTGGAAGGATACCGAGACCGCATCTCTGAAGCAGACTCGGTTCGGTAGTTAAAACCGCATCAGAATTTGGTGGTTTTTATTCACACCAACCCAAAAAGTCCTCACCACAGACTTATTGGTTTTCATCCGAACCAAACATGGCAGGTAGGAATTTACCCGCAATTTGATGACGCATCGAAGCATGAACCAATCACAAAACGAGAACATTGTCCTATTCAATGAGAATTCAGCACGGTGGCCGAGCTATACAGTGAGAGAGCTCTTTAGACCAATCACAGGATTTGGCACAGGGTCCACAGGGAACCGAGTTAGATCCGAAGTGACGGGGCTTGCAGCTCAAGGTGAGGACACAGACAAGAAAGCATTGTCTATTTTAAATCCATTTTTACACAGTTTCTACCTGTTTCCATTCTTTAGTAATAGTTTAGTAATAGTCTAATAGTCACCCTCCTGGGTGGGTATCACTGACAAAATCCTCAGTAAATGGAAGTGCAGTACTGTCCGCCACTGCTATGAAGCGGACACTGAGGCCCGAGAGGCGATCTTTGGCAGTGAATGAGCTAATGGCTGAGGTCAGAATCTTCCTCCCATGCGTCTTATCTGAGGAATGTGACGACCTGGCCTGTCCCGACTGACCTTGTTTAAAGGACAGCTCGTCTCCCTCCTCGCCCACGTAGTCGTACAGCGCACGCACCTTCACACCGCCGATCATCACGCTGCGTGTGAGAGAATCCAAAATCAAATCACGCAATCACCAGAGATGGCAAAAGTAAGTCACATTTCTTACTCGAGTAAGAGTAAAATACATTAGTCTTTAGTGTGCAAGGTGGTGGTTTTCAAATTCAGCACGTCCCAGGCTTTTTTCAACATGTGAGACCCAGAGAAAGTTCTTTGTCCTTGTAAACAAAACGCATAGCTTTCTTTAGTTTTAGTCTGCCAGTGAACATGGGTGGGTCTCACTAAAAATGCAGATTTTTGGACAAATCCTGAAATATATGTAAGGTAGTGACTTAAGTACACCAGCAGGTGCCAGCAGAGAGTTTGCCTGAGGCCTTATGTCATCTACCTACACCGTAGTTGGGAGTGGTCATGTGCTGTCCGGCCACCATTTTGGTCCTCAGTCTTCCCCCTGTTCTTGGGAAGGTAAGGACCATTTCCATTGGCTCTCCACCTTTTTGCTAATAACTTAGTCAAAAATCATTTTGATTCACTTCGCTTAATGGATTGTATGTGGGGAAGGGTGTCTGCATTGTTTAATATGTTGGATGTCTTTCTAACTGCATTTTATATGAATGCGTTTCGGCATCTAGCTAGTGCTAGAAGTATTGTTTCTTACTCAAACTCTGTTTTTATATTTTACTTTTATAACGTTTCACTTACCCACTCACCCACTTACTCACTCACTGACTAACTTACTTGCTGACTCATTTACTCACTCACTGACTCAATGACTGACTCACTTACTCATTTACTAGCTCACTAACTCACTCACTGTCTCACTTAATCACACAATTACTCACTCAATGACTGATTGTTTTGTGTTCAGAATCAGAATACGTTATTGATCCCAAAGGGATCACTGACTCAATGACTTATTGACTCATTTAGTCACTGACTCACTTACTCTGTGAGTCACTTAATTACTGAATCACTGACTCACTCACCGACTCACTTACTTACTGACTCACTTGCTCACTTAACCACTGACTCACTTACTTACTGACACACTCAATTATTGACTCACTTATTCGTTGAGTGACTGACTCACTTGCTAACTCACTTACTCACTGACTCAAAGACTTTGACTCACTTACTTAGTGACATACTCAATGACTCTTTGACTCACTTACTGACTCACTGATTCACTGAATGACTCACTGAAATCAATGACTTATTGACTCACTTACCCACTGACTCACTTACTGACTCACTTAATTATTGACTCACTCACTCACGCTAGGTTTCCACAGCAGACTTTTTTTCCCCCGTCCGTCACCCGCAGCAGTGTCCGAACTCTGTGCAAAAAACAGAAGTGTTGTTACCGTTGTGGTTTGCTCCATAAGTGAAGCCGGGACCAGAAAATAATTTATTTGGATTTTTCCCGCAGGCCCTGTCCGGTGGGAAGGGCGGGTCCGTGTGTTCAGTGATTGACAGCAGCGCTGAGCAATCGTCGCACTGTGCGGTCCAGCGCATCAAAAGACAAATTAAACCGTGTTTTATTTTTAAATTTTTTTACTGGAGCATCCTCCTGTGCGTGCGGTTTGTGTGTCTGTGTGTTTCTGTGTACTCCCCTTCCACGACTCGCACGCACGCACACACACACAACACACTCAGACGATCTGCGCCGAACGTCCGTTTCGAACTGTCCATGTGGTTGAATGTTATTTCAGTAGTGATGTAGAATTGTTTATAACTATCATGCAGGGTTTTTGCGCAAGGCTCAAACATGTGCAAACGTCAAGATGTGAAGTTGCGCCTGCAATAGATAATTGCGCACATAACTATTTTTTTCTACTTTCACTACTTCTTGTATGCAAGGTCTTTGCGCAAGGCACAGGACCGTGTGCAAACTTTGCGGTGAGATTTGCGGCAGAAACTGTTTTGGGAGCATGTGCTTGGGTCCCCACCGTTTTGTAACACATTTTATTCAAAATAAAAAGATGAAAACAAAAACTCAACCGTTTCAATGTATAAATGTCTTCCAGACAGTGTGTGTGATCCAGAAAAACCAGCCCGAGTGCCATGGTGCAAATGGCCTGGTCAAAAAACAAGAAGGGAGAAAGATGCAAAAAACGAGAAAGTGGCATTACAACAAAACGTGCGTGCAATACCAATTTTGTCCACCTGAGCGCCGCATTCCGTAGTGGTCTACTGTGGAAACCTCTGTTATTCCCCGGAGTCTGGCCAGGAAATATCCGGACAGTGCTGCGGTTGACAGACGGTAGAAAAACAACTCTGTTGTGGAAACCTAGCGTTACTTACTTACTGACTCACTTACCCATTGACTCACTTACTGACTCACTTAATTATTGACTCACTTACTCGCTAACTCACTGACTCACAGACATTGACTCACTTACTGACATACTTACTCAATGACTCTTTGACTCACTTACTGACTCACTCAATGACTCACCGACTCATTGAATCAATTACTTATTGACTCACTGACTCACTTACCTAATGACTCACTGACTCACTCACTGACTCATTCACTCACTCACAAACCCTAACCCCTAACCCAAACCTTAACCCCCTAACCCTAACCCCCTAACCCTAACCCAGCAGGTGGTATTTAATGGAAGTGGAAATAATACCACTTAACCATACTTACGTATACTTCACTCACTGCACGTGATTCCAGTAACATGTCTGCCGCCGCCAAGCTGTGACGCCACATGCAACAGCCCTATTGCAACAATTTCAATCAGTCTGATAGAAATAATGATGCTGATTAATATCAGTAACTAAACATGTAGAGGCTGATTTGATTCAAAATGTATGTAGCACCATCCTGACCTTTCACCTTATGGGGTCAACAATCACATCTTAGCACCAGCTTTCATTAGGACAATAAAACCTGCAGTTAGGAAGAAGAAACATTGAATTATCTAAAAAAAAAAGATACACACAATATTTCATGAAATAATCATATGATAGAGAACATCTATTACCAAACATTTCTTATGCTGCTGTGTCCTGCAGGACGCCACAGAGAATGGTCAGCAGTCCACAGTATCGGTGATGAACCTGACGCTACAAGAGACAGACTGCAGCCCAGGGATCCCTCAGGGAGAGGACGGGGTGAGCATCTCTACGTTCATGTCTTAACTTTGAGGTTCAATGATTGATGTGTGAAGAACGCTGATCGTTATTCTTCATGGGCAACTTTATTAATATGACAAATGTGACACACATGAAATGATAATCCTCAGACTGCTTGAGTAACAGTGGTAAATTAGAATTGCTACTTTCTAAACTTTCCTGCAATACTCCAAAATGAAGAATCTACATCACCCATTCAAAAATACTGTTATACCTATAGATAAAACATACCGGTAATAGTTACAATGTTTAGTCAATTATGAATCATCTATCGACACTATTATTATTATTCTATTCATGTGCATTCATTGGATTAACCAACAATGTAATACACAGTCTTCATATCACTGTACCTTTGTATTCTCTTCTCAACAACATTAACATCAAATCATCTTTCTCTCATCCAGAAACTGATGTAATGCAGCGCCAGAGTGAGCTACACAACCCAAGACAGTGACATCCAAGTGTTCCAGATGCTGAGGAGCCAGTTGAGGTGCATCAAAGTAATGTATGTTCACCAATGCTCCAGAGCGGTGCTAGACCATCTTAGAAGAACATGCATTTATGAGAACAATGTTTGTCCTTCAACTGTAATAAGTAAACATTTCTATTCCAATGTTCTCCATTATTTACATTTGCAATTCCAAGTCAGTCAGAAGCTGGATATGAATTATATTGTGCGCTTGAGATGTTACCTGCTACCATATGTCTTTTTCTCTGGTCTAATTGTTATTATTATTATTATTATTATTATTATTATTATTATTATTATTATGTTTTCATCAGAGTGTCTACAGAGTCCAAACACTAATACCATGTGCTTATTACTTTTCATTGCAATGTGACGAAATAGAGCTGATGGTGATTCTGATTCTCTGGAACTGACCCCTGAACATATTTTGCTCCCCGTTTCTTTCTACCTGACAACAGAGACGAGTGAGGAGAGGATTCGGACGCAAGTTCCGCAAGGAAATGCGTCGTTTCGGACGCAGATTCAAGACCGTTGAGGGGCGCAAGAAGCTTGCTAACACTGCCATACAAGTGGCCGGTGTACTCCTGGCTGCTTAGATTCTTCTATTGAGCATTGAATGTAAATACTTGTGAAGGAAGATGTGTGCATGTGGTGTGTGTTTTCTACTGGTTTAAGTTGTGATGTAAAAATTGGATTGCAAATCATGTATGTTTGATGCATTGGGCTGTTGGATACATCATGTCTATGACTACTTGTTTTTGTTACTATTATGTATCATTATTGTACAAAATTGTCTTCAATAAATGACATTTTGACTTGATCATGTCTACATTGTCCACAGGGCACCACAATAATTTAATGTGTCTTATATGAAAAATCATTTGATGATAGATTTCCATGAATTAGTTCTCAGGGTTTTGAGCTCTTTGATAAAATATGTAAATATACACAATTAACAAAATAACAAAAATGTCACAAGTGATCCCTGGGTAACCCGTATATCACCGGAACTCATCCAGCGCTCAGTCCTTGCAGAAGTGAGGATTCTGAGTGACCAGAATCCCCTGGCGGTCATTCGGGATTCATAGATAACTTTCATTCTATTTCATCTCTCCTAACCGCCAGGGGGCACTGAATGATACATACCAACGTCGTCACAAAGAATCCTGATCCCACCTTACAAGATGCAATCAGACAATTCAATCTGCTTAATTCAGGGTGGCTTCAAATGATATTATGAGAAGAGAGGCAGTTAATAGAAAGTAATTACCGGTAGTTAGAAAGTATTTTGTTCAAGTACAATGGACATAGGGGACTTCAAATTAATCAAAGACAGACAAGGCAAGATGGTAACAAAGGATGAAGAGATCCTCAATAGATGGAGAGAATTCTCAGACAAGCTGTACAATGAGGAAAACGATCATGAACAAATAAACATAGGAGAACCAATAATTGGGCCTATAAGGAGAATCAATCTCATAGAGGTCCTCACAGCTGTGAAACAAATGAAAAATAAAAGCGTAACGGGACCAGATAAAGTTGCAGCAGAAGCATGGAAATACAGTGGGAAAATTTGAGCGGAAAAGCGCACACAACTATTTAATCAGATTCTAGAAGATGGACGAATGCCAGAAGAATGGAGACAAAGTACTCTGGTGACGATATATAAGAACGATATAATAAGCGACATAATGCAATGTGCAAACTATAGAGGTATCAAACTATTGGGACATACGTTCAAGATCTGGGAAAGAGTGATAAATGTAAGATTAAGACAGATATGCGACATTGGCAGTTTGGGTTTATTCCGGGAAGATCAACAACTGATGCAATATTCACATTGCAACAAATGTTTGAGAAGTATAACAAGAAAAAGAAGGCATTGCATATAGTCTTTGTCAGAGAAATCCCTGAGGAATATGTGAAAATTGTACAAGACATGTATAGAGGGGTACCGACCAAGATCAGAACAAAATATGGAAAATCGGATCCATTCGATGTAAAGGTTGGAGTACATCAGGGCTGTCCGCTGTCCATTCCTTTTTATCCTAATTCTCTATGTACTCTGAGAAGGATTGGGGAGCGGAGCACTATGGGAAATGCTCTTTGCTGATGACCTCGTACTGGTAGATGAAGACCGGGACGGACTAAATGAAAAAGTAAACGCAGGGAAGACAAAATTTGAACAGGCAGGACTGAGAATGAATGTGGAAAGAGTGCTGGGCACTAAAGAAAAGTGTTGAAAATGCAATTTCCACAGCCAAGATGAAAATGTTAAGATGGACATGCGGCTTTACTAGGCTGGATCGAGTCAGAAACGAAGAGATAAGAAGAAAACTCAAAGTGACACCAATACAAGAAAAGTTACAGGAGCAAAGACTACGATGTTACGGACACATACAAAGAAGAGAGAAAGACCACATATGCAAAAGAGTGCAAGCAATACAAGTAAAGAAAAGAGGACCAAGGGGAAGAACACCAAAGACCTGGGAAGAACGCATAAAGGCAGACATGACACAAAAGGGAGTGGAACCAGCAGATGCCCTGGATAGAGCGAAGTGGAAGAGACTGACCCAAGCTGCTGACCCCAAGTGACTGGGACAAAGCATGATAATGAAGAAGAAGAAGATTCTTCAAACAGCAAAGTAGAAAGAGAATGAACACTGAATTCCCCCGTGTCTTAGCAGACAGCGGTGAGGGTGAGTCTAGATGACATCACAATGCACTTACAATCGCAGACAGCAGTTACAATTTCCAAATATGGGCGTGCATGTGGTGGTCATAGAATGTTACAGTGTCCATGTGTGTATGAAATTTCCCCAAGAAATGCGAACTGCTACACCTTTGTTGCCTTTGCTGTATGCGTTGGGTCATTGTCATTCGGAAGACCCAGCCATGGCCCATTTTCAGCTTCCTGCAAAGGTGAAGGGGGTGTCCCTTAGTACTGTATGATATATGTCTCCATCCATCTTCCCACTGATGTGGTGACAAAGCCCTCTGCCCTTTGCAGAGAAACGCCCCAAAACATAATGATGCCACCTCCATGCTTGACGGTGGACATAGTGTTTTGGGGGTCATAGGCAGTATTTTTCTTCCTCCACACATGCTGGGTTGAGTTTAGGCTAAATTGTAAAATTTTGTCTAACCACATAAGCGTCTCCCAATCAAAGCATCTTTGAGGTGATCATTGGCATACTTTTGGCGGGCTCCCACATGTGCCTTCTTAAGCAGGGGTAGCTCTCATCCACTATAGGATTTTAATCCATTGCAGCACCAAATGTTACCAATTGTTTACCTGGTAACTGTGGTCCCAGCTGCCTTTTACATTTCCTCAAAAATGTACCAATTGTTGTGTTGTTTAATACCCAGTTTATTGCTAATGTTTTTAATGGCCCATTCCAGATTTGTGCAGGTTAACAATCCTATCTCTGCGGTCCTGAGACAGATTCCATCTGTCAACATGAGTAAGACTAAAGAGCTGTAATTCTCTGATTCTGTGAGCAGGTGTTTGTTATTGGTGAAAACGGGCGTCTTCAATTCAGGTAACAAGTTGGGATCGTCTAGTTGGTTTGTGAAAGCCAGAACTCCTAATGCATTCTAGGGCAGCGTTTCCCAACCGGGGGTCCGCGAGCCCCCGTTTGGGGGTCCATTTTATTGAAGTCTGACTTTTCTATCTGCCTCTTTGTTCCTCCAGGGCTTCACATGTACAGCTGCCTATATTTTTTATTTCTTTTCTAGGGCTAGTTGATGGTTCTGTTGGGTCACTTGTTTTGAAATGATTATAGAATGAGATTCTCCTTTTTTAATCCCAACCCCCTTTTGTGTATGTGTGTATGTCTGTAGGTTTCATCAGAGAGTGCAGCTGTACAGGTGTATCCGAAGAGCTGATTGGAACTGAACAGTGCAGACAATGCTATTCACCAACCAAGTGAGTAAACGCATATACATCACCACAACATAAAATTGTTACAAATCTGATGTTGTGTTTGTTCACCCTGTGTGTGTATGTGTCCAAGGAGCTGATTGGTCATTTGCATGACAGGAATAAGGTTATTTAAATACCTCAACAGTTTCGGTCGCTGTTCTGCGACCTTCATCAGGAAGTGGCGTCCGGTTGGCATGGTGACGCCTCAGCTTTATCATTTCCTTCGTCACCATGCCAACCGAACAGCGACCGAAACTGTTGAGGTATTTAAATAACCTTATTCCTGTCATGCAAATGAAACACATTATTTATTAGTACATTATTTGACAGCATGAACACCATTCATGAGCTGATTAGACTGAAATTAGAGGAGAGTGGTGACAGCGCCCGCCACCAGTTCATCCCTAGTTGCCAAGGGCTCTCCTCTCTCAACCTCCAGGCACTGCCAGCGCCATCTTACAAATTCATAGATTAATTTCCAATGAACAATTGAACGTCACCAGTCACCACACATTGTTTTTTTTTAAATAAAAGTGTGCACCTTTTCCCCTTGGCCAGAGCGTTTGCGCATTTATAAGACATAAGTTACGTCAATTTCATGTTCGATATTCTCTGCTAATTATGGGGGCCGGTCTAAGTCAAAAATGCCCGGGCCGATTTTTTTTCCTCCCAGTCCAGGCCTGGCGTCGACTGTTGCTTTTATCTGTGAAAACTCTTGGCTTCACACCCTTTTTAATGGATGTAAAAGCAGCATTTCCGTGTGTATAGGCCTGGGTGTTGGGAAAGTTGCTCAGGCTTTTTGGAGAACGTACTTCGTTAGAGCGTGAGGGAGATTACAGCAGTTTCTGTTATGTTGTGTTCCATCATTTCAATGCCAAAGACTTGTTTTAAAGGAAATGGGTACACTTTTGAACTTTTAAATGTATGTTCATACAGTTCATCTCATGCTTGCCATTAATCTTGATGGTTTAATCCCAGTGTTGTGTGGGTGCTGTGTTCTCCTGTCCGTTACCTATAAATTAAAAAAAAACATAAGTTTTCTTAAATCAGTCAAGTCATTGTTTCATCATCGTCATTGTCAAATGATGAATTGACGGGGCGTTGAATCAGCCATGCACTGCACAATGCACATTGCAAATACGCCGGGATATGTCCACACTTCATTGTTGAAGACAAGATTACTCTGACGTTAACCTGACCCAAAATCCCTTCTCAAAAATGGCTTATTGGTTTAACTGGGATGAAGTATCTCAAAGACATCAATGTGTTCATTAAAAATAATGTCTGCATCCATGTGGAAAAGCGATTTACAGGACAAGCGCGTGTTTCACCTCAACGCTGCCTTCTTCAATGTTGAGGATGCGTAAGTCAACAAGGGGCAGCACGGTAGCACAGTGGTTAGCACTGCTGCCTCACAGCTAGAAGGTCCTGGGTTTAATTCCCAACCCAGACAGGTCCTTTCTGTGTGGAGTTAAGATGTTCTCCCCTTGTCTGTGTGGGTTTCCTCCGTGTACTCCGATTTCCCCCCACTACCAAAACATGTTCTAGTTAACCTGCGCCTTTTTGCAGAAGCTGGAGTTGGCCCCCCGGGCGCTGCGCATGCGGCTGCCCACCGCTCCTCAGGGATGGGTTAAATGCGGAGGATGAATTTCACTGTACATGTACGTGTGTGTGACCAAATAAAGTATGTTCACGCTCACATTCAACACCTTGGATCAAATCAAATCAAACTTTATTTATATAGCACTTTTCATGCAGAGCAATTCAAAGTGGTTACAGCAACAAACAAAGCAAAAGAACGAGAACAAAAGGAACACTTGATTCCCAACCTCCCCACTCCCATTAAAACAACCATACCCACATACAAATACAAGACCACACACAGGCAAGTGATTTGTCATTAAAATGAGAGACATGGCTTGGCACCGAAGATGTACAGCAAGAGGAAACGCTGGAGTACTAATGTCAGAAAGATTTTAGTACAAAATGAATAAATAAAAATAAATGAATAAGTAAAGAACTAAAAACAATATAAATATTTACCGGTATAGAAATAAAATGATAGTAATGGTAATAATAAATAAATAAATACATAATAAAAACTAAAATGTTGTTAAAATAAAAGCAACGACTAGTAAATAAATCAATAGTAAATATAATAAATAGATATGTGGCGACTAAGTGCCAGTGTACTTAGCTAAAAGCAAGGTTAAATAAATGTGTCTGTGTCTGGATGATGCTGGCGAATCATGCAACTTCCAGAACCGGTGGTACGTAAGTCTTGAATATAATCTCTGTAACTTTTGTCTTCTGTCCTCAGCATCAAGAAATCTTGAAAGTGATAAGTTGATGACCTTGATGGAAGCCTCAAACTCAGAACCTGTTTTTCTGTGACAGACGCTATGTGGGTTTGCAAACTTTGCATGTTTCTTTGCATCGACGTAGTGGGACACGGACCTTTCACAGTGAAGGTCCGTGTCCCTTGCTACCTTGTAGCTGTTTGAATTGGATTATTGAATCAATCGCCAAATAACTTGATAATTAATCAGCAGTGTTTAATCGATTCCTTGTTTTGGTCCGAAATAAGTGCGAGATGGTGAGAAGTCAAAACGTTTGCAATATTAACGTTCACATTTTATAGGCAAAATTAATCGATTAATCATCAGTAGATGTCCGTTATTTGCAGCTCTACTTAACTTTTGTGACCTATAATAAACAATATAGACTTGTATGAGTGGTCACTGGTCATTGGCCGGCTGGTATTACTACTAGCTGGCTCCTGATTTATATAACAACATTATATCATAACCAGGAGAGGGCGACCTCGCACTGTTTTAAATTCAAATAAAGAGTCCGCTAGATATGGACGCACTAAAAATAAACATGGCATTTGACACACTGCGCGCGCGCGCGAAGGTGGTTATTGTCGCCGGTGGATTTTGCACCGAGCGTCCCATAAAAGCAAGAAAACTGACCAATCGTCGCCGCTGTGGGTGTGAGGCAGGGTGAGCATAAGCAATTATGGTGACAAAAGAGAGAGAGCGCGTATCCCATCACGCGTGTCGCATCGAGCGACAGACGCCGTTGCGACGATCTCTCTGGGACAGGCGCCTGGGCTGACGCTCAACAGGTGCGTTTCTACTTTCTACTACTCTACATGTAAAGTATTGATACTTAATAATACACGTCTTTCTACTACTCTACATGTAAAGTATTGATACTTAATAATACACGTACGCACGGTACATAGTAGTGTGTGAAGCTTTTTCTATTATGAACTGTTGTGGTAGGACGTGGCGATGACCGACAACCAAGAGGATGACAAAACTGTAAAAAATGGAGACGTCTTTAACAGGTCAGTCGTCTATCTTGCTCTCCCCCAACACACACACACACACACACACACACACACACCTTATTTTTTTTTTTTTAAGTTTGCAAATTGGCTGTGCCTGTGACACAAGCATTGAAATGTTCCAAATGCGTAAATGGATATTGCAAAATGGCCTCTACATTCGAACTGGACGGACCTTGAACTGTAATTAAAAATGAAATAGATTTATCTTCCACATGCATATTTGTTTTCCCTTGAAAACATTGATGTAGTCTCACTTCAAATGAATTATCCAAGTCCAACATGCTAGAGAAAGATATTTAAACTTGACGTCTCCCTGGCGGTTACTTCTGGTGTCATAGGCATCGGAGCTGAGCGAAGTGGCCTAATTTGTAGCATCAACCTCACATTGTTATTGTTACATTTGATGCTACAACATTTCTTTTTGCTCATTGCTCTGCATAATTATTGTGGAAAACAAACACAATCTGACACTTGAGACCACGAACATGAACGTTGCCTCCGCCCTAGTGGCGTGTTATTGTATCTGTATAATGCCTTTGCGTGATCCCCAAATAAAAAACATTTTACCTAAAATGTAAATGTGATGCGAACGTCAGAAGAGTTTGTTCCCCCTCAACGCCGTTGGCTTGCTATCCTGGCTGATGTTTAGCATTTAATATGACATCACAGTGACAGCCCAACCCATGGTTGGTTGAGTTGTCCTCCCTTATGGGTAGAGTGGGGCAGATTGGAGCTTCAATCTAATCGCAAAATATTCAGTATAATCAGCAATGCTGCAAGGTAGAGACTTCCATTTTCCCATGTCTCTTTGGCTTTGGGGTGTGTGCCACCCTTGCAAATTTGGTGCCTGTTTGTGGAAAAATTGTGTTGTGGAAATTGTTTGTAGAAAAAGATGTGGGCGACTTTGAGGACAAATAGCTCTCACTGCCAAACGATAAAAGATCCACATTCTTTGACTCTTTTGACATTCTCTTTTGACTCTTTGACAAAAGATGGCATATCTACATTTTTAAAACATAACTGGTTGAAAATTGAGGGAGGAGCTTTTAGTGATTTTCACGAGATTCAAAATGCCGGGAAATCTATCAGACAGGATAGATTTCAAGATGACCTCATGAAGTGCATCGGATTTGGCTTGGTCCAAGGATGCCAAGGATGCCAAGTTTTTTTTGAGAATTTGGCCTATAGATTTTGAAAGTTAAAGTTGAAAGTTAAGCATAAATGTGCCTGCAACATTGCTGCATCTTTGGCCTGCTGGTGGCGCTGGATTGTAGGGCATGGGGAGCTAAAATTTGCGGTGCGTAACGCGGAGTGCTACTGCTGACTGTCTAGAATCTGTGTGTTGATTTTCAGCATTTAGACATCCATTTGGAGAATAAGAAAAGCTATAAACACTTAAGGTGCTGCAGCTTCGCCGCTTGGCCCCTAATTACCAGAGATGGCAAGTTACGAAGTACAAATACTCAAGTACTGTACTTAAGTAGTTTTTTTCATGTATCTGTACTTTTAGAAGTACTTTTTTCTCTGATGACTTTTTACTTGTACTGAGTTGATTCTTAACAGAAATATCTGTACTTCTACTCCTTACTTTTCCCATAACAGGTTCGTTACTTATTTTTTGCGCACCGATGGTAGCTTGTAGGAATATGTAATAGTGTGAATGAGCCAGTAGGGGGTGGTAATGCCGGCAGTGGGATTTGTGAACCTTAAGTGAAGTAAGTTTGGCTAGGTTTTTAACAATTTATTTTAACATTCAAACATTGTGAAACTAGCAGTGAAAAAGTGAATTTTATATACAATTTCATTTTTGTACTTGTACTTAAATCTAAAATACTTTTGAGTAAATTTTAGAGCCTGTACTTTTTACTTTCAAAAATACTTTTTGAGTATGTTTCAGAGCCTGTACTTTTTACTCTACTCGAGTACATATTTGGATCAATACTTTGTAGTCTTACTTGAGTTGTTTTTGTCACAAATGTATTTTACTCTTTCTTAAGTAAGAAATGTGGGTACTTTTGCCATCTCTGCCAATGGGACATGTATGTCCAGGATGGATGACTCAAAACACAGCAGTTACTGACATTGGACGTCCTCGTGGGAACTCGCCACTGTACTTATAATAAACATACAATTTTCACTGTTCCAGTGCCATTCGTTTTTGGTCATTTTTTCTGCGCAAGCGGCATTTTGTCCTTTTATTGACAGCGATGTTGTGAAAGGGGGACTAGCGAATGTTCAGTATCTGTCAATGAGTGGAAGTGGTCTTACGGTGCCGGATCAACAAGACTATCTATGGGGCCTAAGCTCCTGCTCCACGGGGTTTAACCCCTATGTTCCGAAATCCCTATTTTTAGCCAAGTTATGGGTTTTAACCCCTAACCCTAAACCCTAACCCCTACCCCTAAAATACCCGTAATCTTTCTGGAAAAAGCGATTTAATAGTGATTTTGGAACATAGGGACTTTGGAACATAGGGCCAGCCCCCCCCCCCCCCCCCCCCCCCCCCCCCTTTTTTTGGGG
>OMKY01215695.1:0-10166 GCA_900302395.1 Bregmaceros cantori | reverse complement strand
TATCACGATCTTATAGTATGTATAATGTGATTTTATATATATATATAAAAAATCCAAGATCGCGATAAGATACGTGAGATCGTGATATGCACTCACAAAATCGTGATCTACTTTTTTTTCAAGATCGAACACTCCTATATTGAAGTATGTTCTTTTTTGATATTAGCCAAGTGGATACATGCCTTGCCTCCATGGATGGACTTGCCTCCATCCATGCTCTTGTTCAGGTTTTCACCAGTACTTTGTTAGCCCCGCTTTGCACCACAGATCCTATGGGGATGACGATGGCAGCAACTAAAAGTCGCTGCATTTGACTTTGTGTAACCAAATTCACTGCATATAGAGTAAGTGCATGCACAGAACCCAAGATGGATATGATAAGAAATTATATGATATGAAACTTCATCAGTCAGATTATGCTGAAATTTGTCTTGCAACCCAGCAGTCATGGTATGCAAGATAGAAAACGTAGAAATACTGTTGTTGTGGTCATTGTTCGTGACGCCTTATGTCGTTGCTAAAACAATATTCAGAGTACTTCAGGCCAATGCAGCAATTGGCACAGGCAGTTACAGAGTGGGACACTCATCGTCCCTCCAAGGCACCAGCATCCAAGACTCTCTGACTCACTTACCTCGTTTCACTACTCCTAACGTCTTCAGGCTCCACCCCTTTTTGGTGTTGGTCATATCACTCAGCACGTAGTACATGCATACAATAATAATAGCAGCTGCCCTATTGGCCTATTCTCAGTACTACAGGCTCCACATCAATACAGAAACCATACAACCATACAATACATGAACACATTATTATCATGACACATTTAGAACTACGTACACAGAGACATCAAGTCTAGAGAACTTCCCATCTCCCAGCCTATTTTTGGTTTAGTTCCTTGTTTATCATCAGAGCGGATTTGTACAGAAAAACCTTTTAAAATATGAATTTGTTAAAAGGTGTCAGACTTGTAGGTAGGGCTGCAACGATTAGTTGATTAACCGATGACTAATCGATTATAGAATTAATCGGCAACAAATGTAATAATCAATAATCAACAAGAAATTGAATCATTGTTATTTTGCCAGTTTTGTGCTGACATTACCCCAATTGGTCCAGGCAAATTTCATATGAAATATCAAATGGTCATAACCGATGGGGAAAAAGGTGAATAGGAAAAACATCAAATTAATACAAAAAAAAATCTAAATACTACTGTATAAATTGTAATATGTTTGTCTCGGTAAAGGTAACTTGTACATTTTGTTGGTTAAGAAGAACAAAATGTAACTAGATTTGAAGTTAACAAGATCAATCTGTTGTAATTATTGCTCAGCATTAATATTTTGGGGATTTTGTAAAAGAAAAAACGTCCAACCGATTAGTCGACTAATCGTTTAAATAATCGGCAACTAATCGATTATTAAAATAGTCGTTAGTTGCAGCCCTACTTGTAGGACATGACTGGTATTTAGTTGCCGATTGAAACAATTAGTCGATTAATAGGTTAAATCCATTTACTTCCCAAAAATCCCCAAAATATTCACAGTGACGCAGGAATTAATCTTGGCTGCTTGAAATGAATTCATTTTTGTTAGCAAAGAAATGTACTGTAATGTAATTACTGTGACACAAACCCATTACAATTATATACCAATATTTTGATGGTTTTCCTCATATTTTTTACCAATAATGTTGAATAATTGTAATCATATTTTTGATTTTCAGAAACTATCAAGTAACGGTAACAATGATTCAACTCCTTGGTGATGAATCGATTACTGCATTAGTTGTCGATTATGAAATTAATCGATTTAATCTGACTAGTCATTGCACCCCTAATGAGAGTATGCTTTAACCAGCCTCAGCTTGGTGTTATCATACAGAGAGTCATACAACTCTAGAAGTGGTTGTCCAACAATTATAAGATGAGATTGCTGTGTATGGACTCGACCAACATCAGGGAAGAACATATTTCATCATGAATTTTCGGTGTTATTTTCCTTTTAAGAACCTTTTCAGAGAATTGAAGTCATTCAAACTTTTCGAACTATATAAATGTGGATCTATCTGATGTAATTCCCCCACCCTTGTAGGGATACAGCCTTCAAACACTGCTCTTCCCTACTCCACCCATCGGTTATACTTCTCCCTGTTCCACCTTTGACACCGTTAGGACCAGGGCTTTGAACCAATATTTTATCCCAAGCGTTTCGTTCCGAACAGAAACAGAATTATAATGTTTTCGGTTATGTGTTCCACTGATAAATTGATGTTCCTGAACCGGTTAGAACAAAAACATATTTTTCCCGGAACGGTTACTTTCGGTCCTGTCGCCAAAGCGACTCGCTACAGAGGCCCGCCGTTCCTTGAACCGGTTCAAAGCCCCAATGGTTGTGTCTGAAATCGCTCCCTATTCCCTATATAGTGCACTATATGGGGTACACGCCATTTTGTAGGGGTGCCCAAAATCTCCATGTACCCCATATAGTGCACTCAAAGTATCCCACAATACATTAGGAAATATAGTGTGCATCAATGTACCCTAGACAAAGCTATATAATCCATAATGCATTGCAAGATGTTTTAAAAATGACCTAAACTACAAAAACATGGCACGGCGGGAGAAAATAGCAAATAGTTATAAATGTAAGTTCTTCTGACTTTTTGTCATGATTGTTGAATGTTATAATTATATATTTTATAATTATATTTTATAATAATTTTGCGGCGCCGACTCTAGTGTCCGAAATCTCAGCCGTTGCTGCACTATAAGTGAGTGCACTATATAGGGAGTAGGGGATAGGGAACGATTCCCAATGTTCATCTACCGCATTTTGTCACCATGGAATATGTTCTTGATTCCTCCTTCGTTTCAACTAATTCCATGCTTTTCCACAGCACGGTAGTATATATTGAAAAATGTGGGATTGTCAATCCCACATTTTCGGTATATAATTATACTATAACTGTGTGTTATTTCTAGTTGTATTTGTCAGTATTTCAAAATATTTCTACAGCATTATCCACTATGCAACAAGCATAGTGGATAATGGGTAACTGGTCACAAAGCGAGCTGGAGCTAGCAAATGATAAAGTGTTGTACCATATTATAAAGCGTAAGTAAACATGTCTGTTTAATTTGGCGAAGGGAATCTGGAAGAAGTGGAGGAGCCATCCAAGGAGGGCAGCAGTCACTTCTTTGCCACCATGGTGATCGGCGCTGCCCTGTGTGCTGTGCTGTACATTACTTACCACAAACGGCGTAAGGTGAGCTTTCTGTAACGTGGCACCTCACTGCCATCTTCATCTGGGTAAATTGGAATCAATGAATCAGATCTTCGGCTACATATCCCTGCGCTAATCAAAGCAACGTTAAGGCGGGCTCTGGGTGACAGCTGGGTCCTGGGAGGAGTTCGGCAGCGGTCAACATGTGTTTTGAAATTCGAACTCGGGACGTTGTCGTTAAAGTCGAGTGCGTTACCGCTGCAGTTGCTGTCGGCGGCGTGTCCGCCATGTTTTAATTATGAAACACCCCGGACACCATCGGAAGCGTTCAGAAATGGTACCGCCGGTCAAAAATGGCATCGGCCGTTTGGGAGATTAAATGGGGCTCATGTGCAGCTGCTGACGTCACTACGGAGAACCACGTGAGCCAGGAGACGACGGTCGTTCACCCGTTAATATCAAATCAAACTTTATTTCTATAGCACTTTTCATGCAGAGCAATGTTGCTTATAGGCTACCGAAATTCACCAAAATTTAATCACGTCTTTCTTTCGCCATTTCCAACAACTCTAGAAAATTTGATCCAGATCCATGCTCAACTTTTTAAGGTTATCGAGGGGACAAACCAACGCTGGGGAAAACATGACCTCCGGCCCTGGCGCAGGTAAAAAAAAAAAGAAAAAAAGAATACCACTGCAGGAGGTATGTGGTAGGAAGTTAAGGTTAAGGTTAGGTTAGGGGTATGTGGTAAGAGGTTAGGGTTAAGGTTAGATTAGGGGTATGTGGTAGGAGGTTAAGGTTAGGTTAGAGGTATGTGATAGGAAGTTAAGGTTAGGGGCTAGTTTTTTGGAAGGACCCTAACGAAATAAGCAGAACGTTTTTGGGATTCAATAAAGAGGTTAGAACGCTAAGTTAACTTGGTTCCTTCAATACACACACAAGCACTAATCAACCAACTACTTGCTAAGGTTCCAACAACAGACACCTCAATATATACACCAAGCAGTAATAACTACTTCTTAGGGCTAGCATGGCCGTGATAGAGGTTGTTTTGGCTGCTAGCAGTGTTGACGTCTTGACAGCGAGGCTGAGGCTACCATGGCAGTGGTCGTGATAGGCAGCGTGTGCATATGCGTCAAATGTATTGTAGTACAAATTTTCAATTTAATGTAATCGATTTTAAATATTGTTGATCGGTTAATCGATTACCAATGTAATCATTGGCATCTATATGTGGGTTCATGTATCCCGCATAGTAGCTGATTTTTTTTTTTTCCATTTTAAATTCACTTGATTCTAAACTTCCTAACTTCTAAACTCCCTCCTTTGTCCCTCAGATAATTGCTTATGTCCTGGAAGGAAAGCGTTCCGGGGCGACTCGTCGGCCCCCTAAAGCTGAATACAAGAAGCTATTGGATCAATGTGAGTATTTCCTTAATGTTACATACCTCTGTCATGGGCATGTTCGACAATGTTGTCAATTGTCACAGCTGTCTTCACCTTGGAGAAGATAATTTATTTTTCCAGACGGTAGAGTTGAATTCTAATCATTTCATTGATATTGCTAATACATATTTGTGAGCTTCATCTACATACTTATCCTTGGATAAGATGTGCTGTGCGACAAAGGAATACGGAATAAATGGATTTAATTGGATTACACATCCAGGGTGTGGTGAGCCTTGTGAGGTAACGGTAAGTTACAGTAAGTTTGCGTTACTCGTAATATTAATCACTCACGAATCCCAAGGAGGTCTCATATTTGAGATTGAATTGACCTTAAAGATTTGAGGGCAGTTGTCTCACCCCTTTTCCGGCTGCCAGCGCAATTCTTATTTTTTTTCACCAATACTCACGTTAGTGGAAGTGGAATTTCAAACATTAATTTCACATAAATAATGTACAAAGGAATACATTGAATTGTTTATTATCAAACTTGACTGGGGAATGGGGAGCATTAAACATCAAAGGCGGGAATCAACGTAACTTCACTTCAGAAATCAGTTTGACCGGGGATCCTTCTAAATCCTTAAAAGACATTACATTCATAATTATTAAAATGTCTTTCAAAACAAAAGTCTTAATAGGTTGAACATTATAAGTATTTTATGTTTCCTTCAGTGAAAGTTTTACCCTGGACCAAAACGTAATGTTTTATGCTTGATCATGAATGTAGCAGAATCGTTATTTGGAATTACTGATTGATATACTGGCATGTACACATCCTTTTGTGTACAGTTTTCCATACTCAGGAAAATGTTTTTCAAAATGAAACTTTCACACTGGACTAGAAAGTCCTCTTCCACGTTAAAATGAATAAAAAAAATAAATGAATAAACATTTGGGTAAAATTGTCCCAAACAATTTCAATATTTTGTTTTCCATTTGCCAAGCTTAAATGTAACATGCCTTGAGCTGTAGTAACGTCCCTGGCAGTTTGTTGCATGGTTCCTCCCAGTTTGGAACACTTGGGCCGTACGAGGACGCTGTTCCGTGTCCACACCCCTCAAGTCAACATCTCCACTTTACACTTCAGGCATTCGGCCATCTTGTACTTCAGGACATCCTGCCTGGAAAAAAAGAAAGCATTGTCAGCTTATTAGGTTACACCCACGTTGGCACTTGAAATCAATCTTGGTTCATCTGCCTGCTCGTGACACATTGGAAGAACTTCTGTTGTCAGTCATTGTGCTATGTTAAGCCGGGCGTAAAACTAAAAAAAGAACATTTTAAATTATTTTAAAATATTTACAGTTTTTTTTTTAGGTTCCTTATTTATTATATGACTTTGTCTAGCGTCGTAGAATTAAAAAAGCATTCGGCTGATAACTCAAGATAACTCGCCAGTTCTCATTGCATAATTGAGCCATTGATTCTTCCGAAGTCAGGTTGCACCCCGGCCATCAGACCATATAATGTGAGCAGGGTGGAAGATGTGTCATCGGCTGTAGAGCGAGCCGTAGCAAGCACGTTTTGTCTCTTTGTCTCTGCTCCGATGACCTGCACAGGCTGCTCTACACCGGAACTGTGTTTCATTAGGGTGGGACAATCTGGACATATTTAATCGTTCCATATATATGATTCCACTCCTCCATGCCTTGTTGTCCTCTCTAGCCCTGTCCCCTTTGTCTCCCTCTCAGGCGACTGACTGAGCCCGAGCCAACCACTCTTCATGTCCACCGTCCAGCTGAATGTACCTCTGTGAGCCATTGTTGAAGCCATTCAGGCCAAATAGCTCCACAAGAACTAGAATGACCTGCCTTTTTAAAGCGATTGTGAAGGTGGAAATGTCACTTCTTGAACTTTTTCTGAACGTTGAAATTGATTTCAGTTGTCTGCTTGTCTGCTTCATTTACTGCAAGGCATGCACTCACTACTCACTATAAATCCATGCTCCTGTATGAATTTCAGGACTTGGCCCACACCTAATAAAAAAAAAGGTTTTATTATTATTATTTAAAAATGGGATAAGCAGATGTGCAGCAAATCCGTGGGGAAGGGGAGCTGAACCCACGATGCTGCATGTCCAGAAATGGATAGTGTACTATAGTACAATCGTCCAGAAATTTAATAGTGTTATCATTCTCGTGTGTTGGTCTTTTCCTGACGTGGGGATTTGCCACTGTGGTCTTTTTCCAGCCTCCCTCACCCATTCAATATTCTGCACAATGTTTTATTTACAATGTTGTTATTTATTTTTGTTATTAAATAATTAAATGAGGTCGTTTGGGCTTGAATCTGAACACCAACTGTTCAGGTATAAGGTATATGCGCACCAAAGATAGATGGACGGTCAGAAAAAAGTTGGCCTTCGGAAATCTGTGGCGATTGAAGGTTCTGGCGAACGCCACAGATAGTCAGGAAGAAACGTTTTTAATTTCTTTTCTTTTGTCTATACAAGTGGAAATTATGTGTGAAAATTACATTCCTCAGGCAGACTGACGCCAAAATGCCTTGTTTACTTTGCATGTATCATAGACCTGTGACGTATCTGACATTGAGTGCACTTGGCTCACTAATTCCAACGAACGTGTGTTTAAACAACACGTTTCTTTATATCAATGCCACTTAGGGTTTTTACACACTTGGTAGCTCTGGGAATTACTTGTGTATGTATGCGCTTTCCTTCATTTGGTTTAGAGGACAGCATCGGCTCATCCACGAGGGGGGTGCAATATGTCTGAATGTGCCTGCTTGCACAGCATGCCAGCTAATGGTGTTGGAATTAGGGCATGAACTTTGACTAGGGTGACCAGGTGTCAAGGATGTGGCACATCCGTTTTTAAGCGTCAGCGGATTTTGTTCTTCGTGGCTGTGCTAAAGAATATTGCAAGTAGGCCAGAAATATTTTCATACTTGGCTTGCTTTTCCTGTGTTTTCATTGGCTAATATGGTGACTGTGGCTAATATGTTGACTGTGGCTATTTCGGCAGTCAAAGTGTGTGCAAAGGTTCCACTTTTTTTTTTTACTGTAGAAACTTGAATTCAGATTATTTTATATTTAATGAACCAAAATTCTGGTTGGGTTGGCACAAGCACAGGTACCCTCCCTCTCCAGTGTCTCAGGGGTGAGGCGTCGGACCTACAGTCATCCCACTCCAAAGAAAAACACAGCACGCGGTCCACTACAGCCTAATCTAAAAGTCACAGCACACGGCGTCAAGTGCAATTATAAATCAAAACAAAAACGTGTACTGTAAACGAGAGTCAAAATAAGAAACGCGCACACACAGAAAACACACCACATGCACGCAAGAAAGAAATATACACCAAATCACACTCATTCATAGGTGGACACGACACCTAGAATACGTAGTTATGTCCCCTATGCCTGGGCTAACCCCCACAGTTGTGGTACAACTGGTCCAAAACTACTGACCGTTTGGATCACTGTGCTGGCGTTCTTGACGCGGTCCTAGTGGCAGTCACCAAGTTTACTATTAATTAGCTTTATGTATTATAATAAAATGTAATAACATAAAATAACCTAATTATATAGTGCACGGTGTAAGTGAGCAAATAAAGCGAACAAAAAAGGAGAAAAGGGCGCTGCCGCTCGAGACGATCGCTGCCACCCGCTCAAGTCCCGACCGATGGCACTGTCCCTAATCTTCTTTCCGAAATGTTCAGTTCGCTGCGTCGCCGGCTGTTTTAGTTGACGTGACGTTTGATTTTCCTCTAGTTTGGACAAGGTCTCGTAGTTTTTCTAATTCTATCCCATGTTCCTTTGCTCCTGCTGCATTCTCCTCATGTCATTTTACACCCATTACATCCTCCCACCTTAAACTCACACACATCGTCCTTGCTTATGGACTCTCACTTTACCACGTTGTGTATGTGAAGTTTACCCCGAAGCGCCCCCTGGTGTCTCTTTACATGTTGTCCAATTTCCGTGAGCTCTCGTGACAAATATATACCATCAGTTAAAAACATTTGTTAATGTTTTGTCCATAATTATTTACATTTTTAGTAAGTTATATGAATGCTTTATGAGCATTGCCTGTTATTCTAAAGTGTTACCGTGCAATATGAATTAAAAGACAATTATTTATTCATTTGTTTTCTTATATATTTGAACATGGAAGGGTTTGTTTCTGGGTTTGCTGGGGCCAAGGTCCACAAGTGGAAGTTTTAATCATTTGATGATGGACTTTGTTGACTGTGTGTACAGATGTTTGAATGACCTTATTAAAGATGATTGGAGTGACAACATGTGCAATGATTATCTGTTCTTGTTCTGCAGAATTGCATGAAGGAAATACAAATGTTACTCCCTGTTCAAATTCCCCCCCGCCCCGTCCCCCTCTTCATGATCATGTCCGTAGACCCCCTTTCCCAGACCAAAGCATCTCACGGACCCTCATGTTGAAGTCTACAACAGCATAATTTATGTGTGGATTTTATTATGTGCAACAAAAAAATGTAATAAATGCTTTTTGTTGATGAATATATATATTTTTAAACATTTATTTTTATTGAAAAACTCACTTAATAATTATAAAGATATAAAATATCAGCAGTGTTTGTTTCTTGTCATGCAAGTTTAATAATAACGAAGCCATAGTGTGAATTCCCAATGCTCGTTCCTGCTCATCCCCAGCCCAGGTGCTCAACCCTGGCCGATTCTCAATCCATAGTCTGAGCAGCGGGCTCGTGCCTCGCGGTCTCATGTGACGTCAACTCAGCGCCAAGCTCGTTCTCAATCCGTAGCTGGCATCGTGGCCTCGCCGAGTCCTCGAGCTGGCACGCCCCCTTCAGCAAGATCACGACGATGCAGTCCTGCGTCGCGGACTAGCTGAAATTTACCCACAATCCTTAGCGCGGGCGTGCTCTGGGTTCGACTGGACAGTCATACGTGCATTCAATCGGTTGTGCTGTGTTCTATTGATGCTGTCTTTTCATAATATTAAACCTTGCATACGTGGCTTGGAAAAGTTTGCAAAAGTTGTGCAATTTGGACATTTTGTTGTTGCTTTTTGAGCAATTTTGCTAGTATTTCGTGCACACATAGCCAGACCTCTCGTAGAAGAAATTTTCATTTTTTTCCAGTATCGGTATCGGTAGTACTCGGTATCGGCGAGTACTGAAATTAAAGTACTCGTACTCGTATCGGTTTTCAAAAAAACGGTATCGGTGCATCCCTAGTTGATATAGTTTGTTTAATTAAACGTGGACAATCAATATATATATATATATATATATATCTATGGGTAGCCTGCCATCTTCTGACAATAAATAGTACTACTACTTGCTAATATATAATATGTAATTTGAATGCAAGCGCAACAGCAGCGGTACGATGAGGCAATGTGATTGATGTTGTAAGTTAATATTTTGCTTATGATATATAATATATAATTGGCAGTGTATTGAAGAAATACACAGATTTATGTTTTGTTTTTGGTGAAACTGTTTGATTATGAAGTGACGATGAATCC
>OMKY01215694.1:0-10905 GCA_900302395.1 Bregmaceros cantori | reverse complement strand
ATTGTTATTATTATTAAACGAGCAGCGCGGAACTAGTGCTCTGTGTGAAATTGCGCGACGGAAGTGTAGACACGACGTACTCACATCCGGTCTGGCGTTTCCGGCGGTCTTTCCCAACGTTCGTTGCACGTGCAGGCCGCATTCTGCTGAGCGACTTGTGTTGTTTCTCGGAGCCGACTCCCGACCGTTGAAAAGGGCCCCGCTCATTTCTCCTCCGCGGTCACCGATCAGCCCGCTAGTCATTCACATTAGTCCTCCGTGAAGCTGTTCGCCGAGGGGACCGGAACAAACTAACCATGGTGAGTACGATCGCTGGCTCAGTGGTTCAATCCGCTGTGTGCTGGTGGCGGTGCTGTTTGAATGAGGGGGAAATCACCGGCTGCCGCATAGCCACGCCTGATGGGAGAGTAGTTAGTTATAGGCATATTTTAAATTCAATGCGCTACGTTTTAATTTGGAAATGGTTTTTCGCCAATGGGTGGTATGCCTGCCTCCGCTACAGCAGACACATCGCGCCGCCTCCCACGTGAGCGCCTATCCATAGATTTCTGGGCAAACCACTAGTCACCGATCACATGGAACTAATCTCCCCTTGCTGCTAATGGCAATCAAAAAGAGATCTTTAAAACTACGATCATTGTGGTTTTTGCTATCACTAAGTTATGAAATTGTTTATAAAAGAATAATTGTATTAACCACATGCCCAAGAGTGAATTATAAAATTCTTTGTGATGTAGATAAAGCTAGTCAGTTTACTGAAAGTCATGGATAGGTTGTGGTGTTTTGATATGAGTTGTACAAAAGTTATCACGTCTGAAATGATTTCCTGCGGTGCTCTGCAGCGTTTCGATGTAATGACTGTTTTACCCATCAGGGCAGTCAACACGGTTGTGTGCTGTTTGTGAGAAGCCTCTCGCTGTTTCTTCACAGACTGAAGCTGAGGTGAATCCTAAGGCCTACCCCCTGGCTGATGCCAACATGACCAAGACCATCCTTGACCTGGTCCAACAGGCCACCAGCTACAAGCAGCTGAGAAAGGGCGCTAACGAAGGTACACCATAACACTAACAGACAACTTGCCCCCGCCGGCAGCGCTGCAGCAAGTTTGATGCTGGAGAGTTTGATGCTGGCCTCTGCTGCGTTTCCTTTCCTTGGGCAAGATACTGGACTGCAAATTGCTTCCAATGCCATTTTGTTGGGGTGTCCGAAGTATTTATTCCATTGTTTATGGTGCACATCATCTTTGTAAAAGAATTAATTGAACCACAAAATAACATACTAGCAGCATTTGGAATACTGTGGGAAAACTACATACTATATCTTTAAATTGGTGAACAAATGTGTATCTATTAATGACAATTAACAACGCCTTCAGGGTCAGTGTTTTATTTATTCAAAAACTCACTTTTGAGCGGCTTTCATGGCAGCCATCGTTTAGCTGTGTCCGAAATCGCTCCCTATCCCCCACATAGTGCACTATATGGGGCGCACGCCATTTTGTAGGGGTGTCCGAATTCTCTATGTACCCTATATAGTGCACTGAAAGTATCCCACAATGCACCGCAAAAAGTAGTGGGCATCGGATGTACCCTAGAACGGAGCAATATAACCCATAATGCATTGCGAGGCGTTTTAGAAATGACCTAAACTTGATAAAAATGACACTGTGGGAGTAAATAGCGACTGACGGCGGCAAATCGTTATAAATGTAAGTTCTTTTGACTTTTTCTGACGATTGTTGATTCTTATATTTTATAATTATATTTTATAATAATTTTGACAGCACCATTTCTAGTGTCTGAAATCTTGGCCGTTGCTGTTGAGTGGACTATAAGTGAGTGCACTATATAGGGGATAGGGAGTAGGGGATGGGGAGCGATTTCGGACACGGCCAGTGTCTACATAATTCCCATTTGCTATTACACTATTCAAAATATTGTTTATTTTGACTGAGATTGTGGCTAACATCCAAGGTTCGCATTTTAAACTATAAAAAGACGTTTTGTTCTAATGGATTGATTCATTGCTTTACTTTGAATATGGTCAAATGAATACGGTTAATGGTCTTGACCAAGTCAACCTATCCATCAATGTTGACCTTACAGTTTTCTGGTTAATGAATGAATGAGTGGTTCATTCAGTAAGCCGTTCATTGTTAGTGGCTATTCTACTGAGACTAGTCTTACATGGAAATATTGAGTTATTGCTATTTATGGGGTGTTGTGGTCAGACAAACTGTTTTCGGTAAGTGAAAGCGCAACAATGAAAAGCCCTTTTGTTGAGCTTGTAGGACTAGATGGGACAATCCCGTAGATGATAGGCCCACGACACCTCCAGAGAGCCCAACGACAACACCTGGTGTCCCAGGAGTGCCCCCCTCCACTTTTACCCCCATTTGTTTCAGAAAACATGAAACATCAAATGGCCATTATTAATAAAAAAAAATACCTGAATGTGAAGAAAACTATGAAAATAGTTTGACTTGATTTCACGGGATTAATTTTTTGTGAGAATTTGGGGTATTTTTAAATAGGAAAATTATCCAACCGATTGATCGACTAATCGCTTCAATAGTCAACTATTAAAATAATTGTTTTTTACAGCTTTAGTATATTCACAATAATTTGTGGAAGATGCCCACAACCTACTCTCTCAGCCGACTGGACACATGCTCGACAAGAAATTATTTACAGGAATACATACTACTCCCACACATGTGGCTGATGCACATGAACATGCTCCAAATGGCGTTTTCATCTCTGCAACCAATTACACATGAAACAAGAGGCTCTTTGCCATGCTTTTAGAAGCCTCACACCATCCTGTCTCCTCTACAGCCACAAAGACCCTGAACCGCGGCATCGCAGAGTTCATTGTGATGGCGGCGGACGCCGAGCCCCTGGAGATCATCCTGCACCTTCCGCTCCTCTGCGAGGACAAGAACGTCCCGTACGTGTTTGTGCGCTCCAAGCAGGCGCTAGGCCGCGCCTGCGGCGTCTCGCGTCCCGTCATCGCCACCTCCGTCACCATCAAGGAGGGCTCTCAGCTCAAGCAGCAGATCCAAGCTGTGCAGACTTCCATCGAGAGACTGCTCGTGTGAGACATCGGACACGTGTCGAGAGTGTGTCCAAAATGTTTTTTTTTTGTTTTTGTGTTTTTACTTTTTCTGTTTGCTAGCATGACTGTAGAGAACACTTTTAAAAAATTACAAAGTGGCCATCTCCAGCTAACGTTCTTATACCCGGAGGGCACGACTAGTGACCAACCTGTATGTTTTTTTGTTTTGTTTTTTGGCCTAAGATAAATAACTGGTTTTAGAGTGAAGGCAACACCTAATCCTGAGTAGTTGTTGTTTGAATGAAAACAAACATTGGGAATGATATTTAGCACTGACATGACTATGAAACGTTTCTGTATTGTAGTGTTGGTGACATCAGCTTTCTTGAACCATTCTTTATTCAAGACATTTCCACATGTTAACAGATTACACGTTTGAACGTGTGTCCTGTAAAAGCCACTGGTAGTGCCTTTATCAGGATTGGTTTATTTGTAATAAGTTGAACACTAGGTAGGACTTTGTGTCCACAGCAGCGAGCGTGTGAGCACTTGAGCTTGAAATGCTAAACGTTGATTTACAAATCGCATCAAATTCTTTCGCCCTACAGACATTTGGTATAAGCCACTAGAGATGTTAATTTACGTTTGAAGGGTTGTCTTGGAATCTTTGGACATGGTCGTGTATTCCAGTGCATGTGATGAGTTTCCCCAACGCTATGGAATGTTTCACATTGACAAGATCAGGGTTTTGTTACAAGCATTCTTTACCTTAGCTATGCATTGTTTTTAAGCGTTTAAGACTTTAGTGATGCGTGCAATGAGAACAACGTGTGCATATTATTAAGGCAACAGTTTGCTCAATCTTGTTTATCCTTGTGGCATGTGCTGGTCAAGAATTGATAGGCTTTATGTCCATTGGGATACTTTTATGTTAATCTAGATGTCCACTAATCCAACCCTTGGAATGTCTTGCTTTCATTTTCATCCTGTCATGACTGTATAACGGGCCATTTTTATTTTGTAATAAAATGTTCTATTTTTGCTCTGTCATGTGAATTAAATTGTAAAATATTTTGTGACCATCGACGGCTTTTCACGATCTTTGCTCTTTGGAGCACATTAACGTTTCCATATTTTTGCCAGCCTACTCTTGTGCTGGCTTACGGCATATTTTCAAAGGTCTTTTCACCAATCCAGGCTCATTCACTGAATGCCTTCTTTCGCTAGTTTTTGGTAATTTACAACCAAGATAGAAAACATTGCTTTACCAGTTTGGCGCAGAAAATCAAATTTGGACTTCATATATTCATGCTATGTTATAATTGACCCGAGTCTGCATTTCATTTTTAATTATGGGTGTTGGCATCGCAGAATGTGATGTCACATATAATGTGAATCAAATTTGAACTAGAAGCACTCGAGTGCAAACCTCCGCCAAGGCCGAAACATCAAGACTCTCTGAAATCCTACACCTGCAATGATGTAAATGTTCCAAAACTTGTTCCGTTTGTCATTTCCAACAACTACAAAATGTCGTCCAGATCCGAAAATAGCCCTATCAGTTATCCTGCTGACAGACAACCGTAACGTAACATTTGATTATCAGTTGCAAAATGTATATAAACATTTGGAACATACCGAGCATTACTGCCCGCAATGAAAGGAACCTTTTTTACCCTAATTTCTGTTTACTTTCCTATGTCCCAAAGAACGGGAATTTCCCTTTAAAGTGAATGGATAACTTTCCCTCGAAGTAGTAATTCCGCCCTTGCAGTAGGTGGACTCTGGCCCTCTGTATTTTCATAGGACACCACTATCTAGCGCGGTAACCCACGGATCGCGTGGTGTGTGCGCCGTGAGATTTATACTACAAACCGCCCACTGGTGCTGTGAACCACGCATTGCACTTTCCAGCCGGGAGTGCGATAACTCGGTTAGCCGTGGCCATGGCCTTCTCTCCCGTGGTCCTCTCCAGCCACGACGTGGAGCGCTTGTTGAGGATCGATCAGCTTATCCCCCGGTTGGAGGCCGCGCTCCGGGCTTTTTCCAGGAACGACCCCCGGGAAGTCGTGCAGCCAACCCGCAGCATCGTGCCACTGGCCCCGCACAATGGGTATGCACCCACTGGACTGAGTGACGCATGTCAACAGACTTAGTTTTGCAACAAAAAAAGACACTTTTGGAGGTCGGAAGATCCGCCGTGAGGTGGGGGAATTGGGCACGACTGGAAAGTGGAAACCTCCAAGTTGCTCTCTGCGGTGTCTTTATTCAGAGGACTGGGTCACAAAGAGACAGAGATGGCAAAAGTACCCAAATGTCTTACTTAAGTAAGTGTAAAATACATTTGTGAAAAAACAACTCGAGTAAGACTACAAAGTACTGATCCAAATATGTACTCGAGTAGAGTAAAAGGTACACGCTCTGAAACATACTCAAAAAGTATTTTCGAAAGTAAAAAGTACAGGTTCTAAAATGTACTCAAAATATTACAAAAATGAAATTGTATATAAAATTCAGTTTTTCACTGCTAGTTTTACAAGGTTTGAATACCGCCCCCTACTGGCTCATTCACTATTACATATCCCTACCAACTACCATCGGTGCGCAAAAAAAGTAACGAACCTGTTATGGGAAAAGTAAGGAGTAGAAGTACAGATATTTCTGTTTAAAATCTACTCAGTACAAGTAAAAAGTCATCAGAGAAAAAAGTACTTCTAAAAGTACAGATACATGAAAAAACTACTTAAGTACAGTACTTAAGTATTTGTACTTCGTTACTTGCCATCTCTGCAAAGAGGGAGATGGCCCGTAGGCTCACTCCTTAAATAGACAAAACACAGAACCTCCTAGAGAGGTGATGTCACAATGGCAGCTACCATCCAGCCCCAAGTGACAGACATGTGGCATATTGAATCAGCCTACCACACGTGACCAAGTCCTGTATAAAGCTCGATAATTCTATTAATGCGGGTTCACCACACACTCATACATGATCTGTAGTTCATAGCGCTTTTTTTTGCAAAATGTGTTAATTCAACGCGTGCCCATGCGACACTGCAACTTTTCAGAGTTAATTCTGCCACCTGCTGGTGCCAGCTGGTGAACGCGAGGTGTGCGGTTTGTGGGACAAATGCAGCCACTTTGATCCACGACGATGACTTCAGACAGGCAGCTATACAGACACAGGAAGTGCGTTTCAGGCAGGACATAATGTCATCCTCCTGTTATGAATGTGTGAACTCGTCTATAGGCCTCCGTTCTCCCTCTCTCTCACTTCCATTGGAGCACCATGGTCACACCCTCTATTCATCATAACAATATATGAACATTTAAGAAAAGTATAATTGTTAAAGGAAATTATATTAAAATCCACAGTTGGCTATCGTTACTTTTAACAGTAATCCCATCAGATTACTTAGCCAGTAGAAAATGTGTGAAATTGTTGGAATATACTACTGTGTCGTGGAAGTGGGTGAAATTATTTGAAAGCAAGAATGGTCCGGTCGTCGTGTATTGTGCATGGACTTCACATATTAGTCTCACCGGCAAGCAACTCTGATGAATGCGGACACTTCATGCATTCTGCCAACAGCGGGCGCCCCTCCCCAGGGATGTATGCATATGTGTCTTCAAAATGGGTAATATAGCCATTGTAACGAGTATCGAGTAACGTATCTCTTTAGAAAAAAAATAATGTGGATGTTATAGCCAGTCAAGGGGAACTAACGTCTTAGATTACAAAGTTGCTAAAAAAAGTAATCCCTTAGTAATCCGTCCGTTATTATAACGGATTACACCCAACTCTGTTAAAATCTGAGATCCTGATGAGATCCTGGTCTTTCAGGTTCCTGGGTCTAATGCCATGCTTCATGGCCAAGGAGAACATCCTGAGCACCAAGATGGTCTGTTTCTACAAGAGAGAACCTTCCACTCCCCTGCCTGCCGTACAGGCCACCGTGCTCCTCTTTGACCCCGAGGGAGGTCACCTGAAAGCGGTGAGTGTTCAATATTGAAATAATTTGGCGGCTACTTGGTTGTATCTTCGTTCTTAGCAAAACAACATTCTAAAAATATTCACTGCAAGAAACAATCTTGCTAACTCGTAGTGGGTAACTCGTAGTAACTAGTAGTAGGCCTATTGCAGAATTTCATTCTTCTTAACCAACAAACGTCCAAGTATTAAAGAGGAGGGAGCCCTTTTAAAATCATGTTTATTTGTTTATATTCAGCATAGCCACGTGAGTATATCATATTTTCAGAAGTTTCCCACATAATATAGCCTGAATTCACCCTGAATCGAATAAATAAAAAAACAAACACATTCAATTATTTTCTGTATGGTTCAATTAAAAGGAAAGTACTTTGAGTTAAGTAATCTAAGAGGGGATTGCTGTTAGATTATTTTTGAAAGCTCAACAAAAATAATGACATCTTTTTTTTATTTTATAAGCTGTGGTGCTTAGATATCAACATTTGCAGAAATTGACTTTAGTGTTAAAATGTTTGGCAGTGAAAGGGTTAAGACAGTATCTGTCTAGTGTCTGTCTATCCATCTATCTAATAAAGTCATTCTATTTCTGTTCTTTCAGGTAATGGACGGGGAAGCGATCACTAACATGAGAACCGCAGCTGTGTCAGCTATCTCTGCCAAGGTAACAAGACCGAGAACATGGAATCAATAATCAGATTACAATACTCACTGTGGAATCAATAATCAGATTACAATACTCACTGACAGCAGAAGCAGAGCGAGCAGACCCTTACTGTGTGTTCAGGCAGGATGCCAGAACAGACCACAGATTCATGTAAAACGTTTGTAAACCTTGTACTGCAGCAACTAACACTAGGTTTCCACTGCCGAAATATTTTTCAACCGCGCGCTTACCGCACGTATAGTACGTGTGCGTGAGCAAAACAAATGTGTTGTGACCGTTGTAGCATGCTCCACTGCACTGAAATACGTGCAGTAGCCGCACTGTCCGTATACGGGCGCCACAGAAAATCATTTCCTATCCCCGATATAGTGCACTATATATATGGGGCACATGCCATTTTGTAGGGGTGTCCGAATTCTCCATGTACCCTAGATAGTGCACTGAAAGTATCCCACAATGCACCGAGAAAAGTAGTGAGCATCCGATGTACCCTAGACAAGGCAATATAACCCATAATCCATTGCGAGACATTTTAAAAATTGCCTAAACTTAACAGAATGATTTTTTTCTGATAATTGTTGACTTATATTTTATAATAATTTTGACGGCACCAACTCTAGTGTCCCGGCTGTTGCTGTTGAGTGCACTATAAGTGAGTGCACTATATGGGGGGTAGGGAGTAGGGGATAGGGAGCAACTGATGTTTCTTGGGTTATTAGATGTTTTAGTGCTAAAGTTGTTGTCTGTTTCAGCTGTTGGCGCCTCCTGAGCCTCAGATCCTGGCCATCTTAGGAGCAGGGAACCAGGCAGCAAGTCATTACCACGTCTTCACCAAGCTGTTCCCATTCAAACAGGTACACGGTGTTATATGGAATAATAACAATACATACGGCTAGCAAATGACACCAGAAGTGACGTTCAGACACCGGAAGTACCCCCCGAACTCGTCTATAGGTGGTGAGGATACTTAATTAATCTCACGAGGCAAGTTACTTTTTGTTGTTCAGTGGGCAGCCGCGGTGCAGCAACCGGGGGCCAACTCCAGATTCTGACGCTAGGTTTCCACTGCAGAGATTCTAGGCCTTCTCTGAAGGCCTAGAAGGCCCTGAATATTCCCCACTGGTTTACAGAAACTATGCAATAATTATTTAAACAAAAGTAAGCAGCTGCATGCATTTAGTTGTTTTGCTTTTTTTTGCTGATTTTAATACCTTTACTAATAGTTATTGGAATCCAATTAGTTTGGTGAGTTTATTGTACCTTGAGCTACAAACAAAGATGTCCAGTTGCAAATTATTATCTCCTTTCTCTTCTCTGATGTGTGGCAACATGGGAGCCTCAAAATAACAGTGGAAAGGCCCGAAAACCAGGGCTCAGAACCGGTTCAAGGAACAAAAACAAAAACCTGAAACAAACAGAATTCTACGGAATTTTATGAGGAGCGGAAACGAAAAAAGATTTCTTCAACTGTTCCAGAACAGAAACGGAACATTGTGAAATCAAAATCGGTTAAAAACGTTTTTTTTCTGTTCTCTCTATATTAGAACATATCCTATGTCTGGGAGACTATTTCTGGTTGTGCATCCATCCAACTTTCACTGTCAGTCATCAATCCCCATGCAAGCGAATGTAATGGCGTTTTAAACCGGTTTCCACGTTAATACAGTTGCACTGATGTTGGAAAGTCCACCAAATATATTTTGTATAAACTATATCTAAACTTAACATTGCACAATATGAGGAACTTTAAGAACGAACAAAATGTTCTCTCAGTTTCCTCAGTCTGATTTATCTGGAGAAATGGTCAAAAATACCTTCAACCAAAATTGAGACCCTCATTGGGAGCTAGAGGACGTGTTTACAGGCAGTTATTTCTGCAAAAGGAGTATCTACTAAATTTTGATGTAATTTCTATGTTGGAGTTCCCAAATTTCTTTACCTGCCTACTTTTGTTTAATTAATTATTGCACACGTTCTGTAAATCCGAGAAACTTAATTCCTCTTTTCAAATACCACTGTGTTTGTCTGCTGTAGGATATATTCATCTGAAATTGTTGATCCCAATAACCAGTGATTTATAAAGGAAAATCTTGAAATCCAAACTTTTGCATGACTGTATTTACTCGTGTCTCCAGAAGGTGGCGGCATTATATAACTTGAATATTGCCGTTCCCTTCCCGTGATCAGTGCTATTTGTAATTGGATGACACATTTTTATAGACGAGCTAGGCTGAACGTCTAGGTCTATCCTGTACGTAACCCCCGGTTCCATTTATTTCGACGTGTTTTGAACTATTTTTCAACATGTCTAATTAGTGGGAACACACACCTACCGCGTTATTTAAAAGGGATGGTGGTAACTTGAGGTGTGCTATTCCACACCCAAATGCTCTCGTGCTGATCTGTGACCCACAAACGTGTGATTTAATAATCAGTGCAACCCGTTCCATTTCCTCATTCTTTTTGGAATTACTAGTAGAAGCAGCCAGCCTATTGGTCCAGAAGAACATGTGACCACTCGGTGAGTAACTTTAAGTCAGATTTTGACTGTATTTCATCAATATTTATAAGATAAGAGATACTTTATTTAGTCACACATACATACATGTACAGTGAAATTCTGTCCGCATTTAACCCATCCCTGAGGAGCGGTGGGCAGCCATTTGCGGCGCCCGGGGGCCAACTCCAGATTGTGAGCCAGTGCCTTGGCCAGGGGCACTGACTGGAGCAGGTTAACTAGGACATGTTTTTGGTGGTGGGGGAAACCGGAGTGCCCGGAGGAAACCCACGCAGACACGGGGAGAACATGTAAACTACACACAGTAAGGACCTGTCCGGGTTGGGATTCGAACCCAGGACCTTCTAGCTGTGAGGCAGCAATGCGCCACCGTGCCGCCATTTTTTTAGAACGAAGCAAGGCGACGATCTAATGGTCGTTTTTTTGAACTTGTTGTAATGTTCATACGATGGAAGAAGCACTCCAGGGTTGGATGCATGCAGTCAGCAGTTTATTAACAAAACTGACAGCTCTCCATTCAATTACATACAATCACAACAGAGCAACAGGGACAAGTCGCGGAATAATCTGTACGCCATTAGTGCGTCCCCCAATCTGGGGAAGAAGGGCGTGGTCTTCAGGTAACCCCACAAATGGGGCATCACGCAATAGCACGCGAACATGGTGTAATGCGAG
>OMKY01215693.1:0-10189 GCA_900302395.1 Bregmaceros cantori | reverse complement strand
GGGATTTTTTTTTTTTTTTTGGACCAGTTCGGCGGGACGGATTTAAGATCCTAACGGGCCGTATGTGGCCCTCAGGCCGTAGATTGCCCTTGTCTACTCATAAACTCTGGCTAGCCTAGCTTAGCTTATCTTAGCTTAGCAGGATAGCCTTACGAATTACAATAACGTCTCTGATCTAGATTCTAATTTACGTCGCATGACCGCAAGGCTTGCTTCGTGTTGATGTCACACATCTGCACGTCAGACCTGGCATAGATGCGTACATGTCTGCGGCGTACGTGCTTACATGCACGCACACACACACACACACATACACACACACACACACACATACACAAACGCACACACACAAACGCACACACTTGTTCCACCAAGTCACTTCCTCACTCTCACACCCACAAATCACAATCGACACTACACGCATTCTTTGAATTAACCAGATCGCAGCAAATGCTACGTGAGTGTGTGTGCGCACAACAATTTGCTGCAGGGCAAAGGCATACTTTCCTTCAATATATTACCCCTCTCTCTCTCTCTCTCTCTCTCTCTCTCTCTCTCTCTCTCTCTCTCTCTCTCTCTCTCTCTCTCTCTCTCTCTCTCTCTCTCTCTCTCTCTCTCTCTCTCTCTCTCTCAGTGACTGCTGAGGCCGTCAATATCATGTAAACCAGTGCAAAGCTGGCTTCAATAACATGTTGATCTAGAAACACAGTTTTGAAGAAAGTAAAGAGTTTTTCCCATAACCGCTTTCATAATCATCATATGTAGTGTGTTTTGAATGTAGTTCTATATGTACGTAGCTCGGCAGTGCATAGAGGTCAATAGAATAAAGTGTGACCCACTACTGGGGCTGCATGATTTTCCTTAAGAATACAGATTTAGCGATTTTTATCTATGTAACCACGATTTTTGATTTGATTATGATTTTTGAAAAGGAAAAATATGCATCAAAATAAATATTTTCACTTGTATATTTACCTGCACCGGGGCGGAACAGGTTATATTTTTGTCCCCTGGATAACTGAAAAAGTTGAGCACAGATCTGGATGAAATTTTGTTGTTGGAAATGACGAAAGAAAGAAGTGATTCAATTTCGGTGCATTTCTGTAGCCTATAAGTAACGTAATAGTCATCTCCGTAGTGACCACGTGGCCGCGACTCCCATGCTTGCACCAAGCAACATAATCATACTTGATCACCAACACCTACAGATAAATGGATGGAAAGTTCCTTACCTGGTTAGTGCACGGGGCGTTCAATGAGACGTTTCCATGTAAAAATCAGAGTGATTGGTTTGGTCCAACAGTGTCCACTTCCTAACTATTACAAACGTCTAGCGATGTGCGATGCGTGGACGATGCGTTGGTTCTGCCTTGTCAGGCTAGTACTTTACGAGCGCTTGCATTGATAATGGCTTGCCACACATACTGCTAGCACTAAAAGTACTATTTTTTGCAATCTCTGAGTGCTTCTAGTTTATAATTGTATTTTAATTAGTCTAAAATGTATTTACATTTTGTACTCTGAGAATGAAGTACAGAGACATCACCCTTGGATATGTGGTTTATATAATTTCACTTTTTAGATATACTTCATAATTTCATGTATTGTATTAGATATATGGAAGTGCATCCACATATCTAATTATTATACTAAATTACTAAAAATAACTTAACTAATTACTTAACTAAACTAAAAAAAAGCGCTATATTTTTGTCCCTGTATTTTAGCTTTTCATTTGAAGGCAGGAAAACTATTGCAAAATTGTTGTTTTAGCAAAATTGTGTTCCTATGTGGAATGAAGTGAGGGCCATCTCGACTAGGAAAGAAAGAGTAAATATTTCTTTTGGGCTGGCATTGGGCTGAAACTCCTAAAGAACGACTAGTTAACAGGCACGTCTTTGAACAAAAACAAAATCCTCTGAATCCAATAATCCCTGAATCATCTCGTGAATCATGCAGCCCCACCTACTTCATACTCCTTCACTTTTCTGGATGGGGGCCGGGTACTCCAGTGTCCGAGGGGGTTTTGTTTTTCTTTGTTGTGATGGTTGGGAATTATGTTTAATTTAAAAAACACGATGACAATTGCGCCCATGTTTGCCATCATCCAGCGATGTTTACGACCCCCACCGAATGCACTACCCTCCTGATCTACAGTGCCCACACACAGACCGTAGCAACCAGGCTCTGCAACAAACTTTAAAAACAAATACAAACTTGGGGTTGTAAACAAAGGCAACAGCTTCACATTGCTCATTTTGAGGTGAACAAGCACACTTTTTGCAGATCCATAAAACATGTTATGACATTTCCCAATCAATCAATCAAACAAAACTCAAACAAAACTTATAGTGAAATATTCTAGAGCTGAAACTGAATAATCGCTTAATCGATGACAATCGATTTATTGGCAACTAATTTGATAATCGATTAATCGACAGCAATTTAATCGTTTCCTTGTTTGATCTGTCCTCCACTCAAATGTGTTGAATTATTGAATATTTTGTACAACCTTTGCAATATCAATGTTTCAGGTTAATAATCTTTCTGATTTTGCACACATATGCCATAATGGCGTAGAGAATCGTGGGTTCGCTCCCCTCACCGGCAGATTTTATCCCATGCCTCCTTCCTGTTCTTCAGCCCTCATCGAGCTAATTCTGAATAAAGCTGAAAAATGGAGCGATTGGGCCGCAAAAAATAAAAAAGGAAATAATCTAAAAAAAAAAATCAACAGATTAATCGATTCATCATCAGTAAAAATGGCCGATTAATCGATGATGAGAGTCAATACATATTTTTCACATTGCCGGCAATATACACACATTGAATTTGGGTGTGGTACTCCAGAGAACATAGTAACACAACAGAAAGTGTCACAGTAGCGGGCAATAAGATTCTCAGAGGTGTCGGCTTGTCCCACCTACTGTGCTGTGATTGGATAACATGATTTGATTGACACTCTTTTTTTTTTGCATGTTTTTAGACACTGGTTTTACCAGACCCAATGATCGTAACTTCTAATCGCAGGCGATGCATGGACGATTTTGTTGCTTCTGGCTTGTCGGGCTACAAACTTACTGGTCCAAGCGAAGGCTCTTGATAGTGGGTAGCAGGTAAATCATGTACTACTCTCTGTAACACTGGGTTTTTATATATAATATATTATTTATTCAATATATAATATAATTGTATTTACACCCGAGGTATATTAAACGACATTGTAATGTGTTTATAATGTGATAATATATTTGATGTGAATGCAGGTATGTTATATATGCTTAGTTGCCGTGTCATCACGTGACTACACGTTAGCCGTGATGAGTGATGACCACGCCCTTCTTGACCCAAATAATGGCGTACAGATGTATGCTGCACTTAGGTCCGTGTTTGTCAAGGTTAACGTCTATAGTTGAGTCGTATGATGCTACTTTATATTTATAAACAGCTGAAGTCGATGCTCCTCAACCTCCGTTGTGGCTCTGAGTCCTTCCTGCTCAACTATAAATGTTACATCTCGTAATACAACATTAAATATTCGCTGTCTATAGAAATTGCAACCAAATGCTGATCCATCAAACATCTATGCATTGCTTTTTTGGGGGGGCTAATCCCTGTCCATGCGTACCCCCTATCTTGGAATGGTTCAACAGAACGGAACGCACCTCTGTGGGATTAATAAAGTCGACACAAATGCAAAACAAATGACATTGTTTGAGAGGATCTGACAGCCAGAATGTGGCTGGATGACGTGGTTCCTAGTGAACGGGCCACAGGAGAGCTAGGAGAGACTTGGACCCGCGTGGAGCTTTTGGCCGGCGCTGTGAAGGCTTTCTGTTGTTTTTATTTGCTTGCTCCTTCAACGTTGGCCGCGGTGCTTTTCACCCACTTTTTGAAAACAGAGTTTGAGTTTAGTTTGAGCTGGGATTAGTGACTTGAAAAGGGTGAGGGGTGCATAGCACATGGATACATAATTGACCAAGCTCCATTGTTTCTGAATTTTTCGTTGTTACTTAAGTTACTTTATTGGCTATTTGAGTGTCGTAATTATTATTAAAACATTTTTTTACTCATTCAGACATCTTACAGAAAAAACACATTTACCGACATTCTCAGGACTCAGGATTCTGATTTTTATAATGTAGAAAATTCCAATCACAATTTGGCTAAGAAAGTAGAGATCCTCTTCTTTACATTATACACTATTGTGTTTCGTTTCTTTATTTTTCTTTTTTTAAGATACTCTATCATTTCTTCATCTTTTATTGCGTTGATGAGAACGGAGGTAGACAGTGGAGGATAACTTGCGGCACTGTGGTCAACACAGCGCCATTAATGGGGCATGGATTGCGGCACATTAGGTGAAGTGTCCATAACCACTCCGCCAACGACACTCCCTCATCCTATTGGGTTTAATTTTATTATTTTATTTTCTCCTGCTTTAACTGCTCACATTCCAGATATATGAACATACCATTAGAAGGTACTGCAGTTTTCCAAATATGACCCATTTTGCAAACTGTCTGTTTTGTTTTTTTTTTCGTCACCCGCAAAAGTCTTATCTCATGGTACCAATTTTGGTTGCACTCTCAGCCCAACATTTTTTGACGTAATGCTCTCAAATGAAGCCCAGCTGATCTCTGTTTCTCTGCCAGCTTCTCTATTTCTCTTCCGAGCACTGAAGAGGGCATTTCTGATGTCATTCTGGGTCGCATTTATTGCGGTAGCACTGCACCTGACATCACAACTGAGATCTTGTGAGAGAGCAGGTTTATTGTTAGAAGTTCAACCGATGGATTGATGGTAATCGACTAGTGAATTAGTCGGCAATTGATTTGATAAATATTCAACAGCGATTAATAGGGCTGTTGCACCAGCGGCCATATTGGTACCAGTGTGCGGTTTGTTTACACTCTCACTGTACTATAATGTTGATCTTTTCTTAACATTTCTCTCTGGCCTCCTTTTCTATCGTGTCCCGGTATATCCCACATCTTTTCTTAGATTTTAACATTTTTTAAAAATATATTTTTCACGTTCTTTCTCTCTTGACGTGTCTCTGTACCATAGACTGTACACTCACGCAGTGTGAGTGTAAACAAATTGCATGCTAGCAGCAATATGACCGACGTCCATTAATTGTTTGGGCTGTACTCTGTTCAAATATGTTTTAATATACTGTATGTCGCTCCAATTGCCAGTCTCCATTCCCGACATCACGGCTTCACACATCCCCTGGAATTTTGTGAATGTAGAATTTGAATATTGAACCTCAAGCATTTTGATTTCTCTCTCTCTCTCTCTCTCTCTCTCTCTCTCTCTCTCTCTCTCTCTCTCTCTCTCTCTCTCTCTCACCTTGGCTCTTGATTCCCGAATGAAAGACACAATTTACTTTCATGTAAATTTACCTTATCCCTATGTTGGTTAAAGTGGAAACCTGATCTCTGTACACCTTCTCCTCTCGTCTCTGTTTGATAATCCACTGAAGGCCGCATTCATCTATTCTTTTTTTAAGGTTTTTTTTCCGGCGTCAGCGTCGTTTTTCCATCTTTATTGGATAGGATTAGTCGGAAACTGGGTTGAAGAGATCGGGGGTAGACATTGCAGACAAGTCGACGAGCATAGTCGAATTCGCGACACTGCGGACGCTGCGGTAGGCACAGCGCCACTAACATGAATGGGGTTGCGTTAGGTGCGGTGTCCATAACCACTTGGCCAACGCGGACCCCTAGCATTCATCTATTCTTCTGGTACATCTTCTCCCGACACATTTTGGGTCTTTTCCAATTTGCCCACTTTATGTACTTCGTTGCCGTGCATAATGCTGTTCCAATTGAAAAGTGACAAAATGAAGTGTACCACAAGTTCCCGGATGGTGCACTTCGAAAGGCCAAAATTCGAAGTGCACTCCTTGGACGCCATTTTGACTACATAGTGGAAGGGGCGGGGGCCACACTGGCAAAGGTTTCAAAACGAACAATGCCAACGGAAGACGCAGCGGCGGTGGCAGGCACTGTTGTAACAGCTCCAAGCTTCACACCGCGTTGTATAAATGTGAGTTTCCATGTGCATCTCATTTATTTTGTATGGAGCTGTCACAGAAATGCGATATGAATCATAATCAACGCGTGAGGTTACTTTTTAGTGTGCCGAGTACCGGGTGATATTGATAGAGTGGAATAAGGTCACGTTGTACGACCACTATTTCCGCTCAGTTCCGTTGAGTATTCCACTTTTTATGGAGTGCGCGTACGAAGCGGAGTGGACTTCGCGGAGTATGCAAATTGGAACACAGCCTTCGTCATTTCGCTAGATGTTCCATTGTTATGCTTGGACACAGCCAGCCTCCTTGCTATGAGATTTTGTGGCTTAGCCATGAACCTATCTATCATGAATCTGAAACCATTGAATCAAAGTTTATGTGCTCACGAAATGTGTCTGTGTGTGGATCTGTGTGTAAGGTGAAATGTGGTGATCGGTTGTGTGCTCAACACACATTGCTGCCCTGCAGATGTTTTACAGAAATGTGTGTTTATTATTTGTGTGTTTTGTTATTAGTTTGTAATGACTTCCAAACACATCCCATAAAGGGGATCATGCATGATGCATGCATATTTGGATAGAGAACAGCGGGGCCTCATAAAAATACAAAGTATATTCCTCGTTATTTATAGTGTTGAATGGATTGATGCCTGTCTGACTTGACAAAGATTGTACGCAATATATAGTAGCTACCAGAGAGGGGTAGTAAAGCATTACATTTACTCTGTTACATTTTTTTTGTTACAACCTTTTTTTACTTTTAGAGTATATTTTTCACGAGTTACTTTCTACTTTTACTCAAGTAAATTTGAGGTGAAAAAAAACGACGTCAGCAATTCGCTACTCGTTACATTTACTTGGCCTTTAGCGGCACCCGTTGGGAACTGTTGCCGCATACGCTGGCGTCATATCTCTCTCTCTCCCCCTCTCGGCGCACTCTCTCGCATGCTCTCGGTCTTTCTCCCTCTCAGGCGCTCACGCTCTCTCTCTCAGGTGCTTCCTCTCTTGCGCTCTCTCGCTCTCGGTCTCTCTCGCTCTCTCGGCCTCTATCTATTTTTTTTTTCTGAAAGTTACTCAGTACTTTCGCTACTTCGGTAACTTGTTAACAGTTGCAGCTCTACTAATAAAAATATGAAAATAGTTTTAAAATGGTCGAGTCTTGCTCTGCTGGGCATATAGTCAGTAAAACAGACTAGATTGCGGTGCCTTTGTTTGAGCGTCTTTTTTCTTGGCAGCTTTTAAATTTCCCAAAAATGTTATAATTGCAATAATGACATGGTATCTTATGACTGTGTAATGATCAAATTATGACTAACCCTTTAGGAGAGTACAAATCCTGCCTGATGCACTTTTGATTGTTATTATTTTATTAGACTTCAAGCCTTTAATGCGACTATTAGAGATGTGTTAGGAGGTGGGGAAAGAGCTCAAGTACGCACAGCACTTTTGGAAATCGTGTTCCAGAAGAAGCCGCCCAGTTGTAATTTTTCAAAACATCTTGGTCATAAATCTTTCTGACGCACATGGCTCACCGCTACATATCACGCATCTGCAGGACGCACGTGGAGCAGGATATAGTAGAGATCGTAGCAAATGGATCCATTTGTTCCATATCGACGCACATTCAGAAGACTTATAAGATGATAAGGTTTGTTACCCAATACATTTAACTCTGAACGTATCACACTCCGAAATAAAGATTGTCATGAAGATGGATTTAAAGATTGAGAATTATTGTCTACAAAATCCCTATCGTAACGTATTAATACAATGATATTATTTGTATTATTATTATTATTGTTATTGTTATTAACTCATTGGTTACAGGACACTGTCGTAGATAATTTGAAATATAAATTCCATGTGGAAAATGCTGCAGGCTTTCTCATTTTATGTTTAGCAGATTATATGTCCTGAACTCGGGACATTCAGTCAGTTTACATGTTGTACAACATTTTCTGTGTACCACGGCAAAACACATTTAGAAATGTCGGTGATGGTGTAGACTTATTTTATCTTATTATGATTTTTTTTATTGTATATTTAAGTTATTTATTTATTTATTTATTTTCATTCTTCGTTTGAGAGATAGTGATGGGGTTAAATCGGAAACTTGGATGAAGAGTCTGGAGGAGACATTGCAGAAAAGCCGAAGAAGGGATGAGAACCCGCGGCGCTGCTTGGTGGACCTGTGGTTTGGTGGGGGGGCGTGCTCTATAACCACTCTGCCAACGTGCCCCCCTTATAGACTTATTTTTAGTCTACATTTGCAGTTTAGACTTATTTTTCTGAAATGCCTGTGACAGTGAAAAATATATATATATATAATACAAAAACAAAAACATTTAATACAATTCAAAAAATAAATACAAAAACTCTCTATGTCTAATGAAGGCAGAATCTCCTAAATGGGTGTTCTGGACTGTAATTCAGATCATTTTAATGTAGCTCTAACGTTTTGTTTTTCAAGTTATTTTTTCCGGCTCCGTTTTTCTATCTTTATTGGATAGGATTAGTCGGAAACTGGGTTGAAGAGATCGCAGACAAGTCGACGAGCGTAGTCGAACTCACGACACTGCGGACGCTGCGGTAAACGCAGCGCCACTAACATGAATGGGGTCGCGTTAGATGCTGTGTCCATAACCACTAGGCCACGCGGACCCCACTCTAATGTTATTTTAACAGAATTTAGAAAAAAATGTGTGGTGGAATTACAACTAGGGTTGCAACTAACGATTATTTTGATAGTCGATTAATCGGCCATTTTTACTGGCGATTAATCGATTAATTGGTTCATTTTTAATTTAACATTGAAACGATTATTAGCGTTAATTATTATGATTGTTCATAATTCATTATTACTAAAAGTTTGCAATATAAACTCTTTGCTGTTTTGCCATCTCCACATATTGCCATAAACGTAAGCCTACTCTTCCATCCCAACTTATAACATAGAGGTTTTTCCACCCAAAATAACTTGTTATATATGTTGCTGTGGGGTGTTGAGTATCCAAGAGAATGGGCGGGGCCATGACACTGGGAACGGAGACTGGCATTGGGAACAACAGATATTCAACACGTTTGAGCAGAGAATGGATCAAGCAACAAGCAAACGATGAATCGCTGCCGATTAATCGATTATCAAATTAGTTGCAGCTCTAATTTCAACCATCCATTTACAATTGTTAATGTCATGATGGTTGGCACTCTCAGGGTTAAATGATCCTGAAATGACTGGGGGTTACTTTTGTGTGTATGTGTCGTGCATGGTGTGGCTCTCCCTCCCCAGAGCAGGTGAGGACAGACCACGGCCCCAGGTGGCTTTTTTGGGACAGGGGTCAATAGCCAGCCAGCAGTCAAGCAGCCAGGCCACATCAGGGCAGGGCCTCCATAAACCATAAAACACTCCCTCTTGTCACTCTCTCTCTCCTCCACTCTCACTCTCTCTCTGCCGCTCCCTCTGTCTCTCTCTCTCCTCCTCCTCTCTCTCTCTCACTTTCTCTCTGCCTCTCTCTCTGTCTCACTCTCTGCCTCTCTCTCACTCTTTCTCTCTGCCGCTCCCTCTTGTCACTCTCTCTCTCCTCCACTCTCTCTCTCTCTGTCGCTTCCTCTCTCTCTCTCTCTCTCTCTCTCTCTCTCTGTCTCTCTCTCTGCCTCTCTCTCTCTCCTCCTCTCTCTCTCTCTGTCTCTCTCTCTGCCTCTCTCTCTCTCCTCCTCTCTCTCTCTCTCTCTCTGCTGCTCCCCCTGTTTCTCTCTCTATCTCTCTTTCACTCTCTCTCTTCTGCTCCCTCTATCTCTCTCTCCTCTCTCTCCCTCACTCTCTCTCTGCCATTCTCTCACTCTCTCTCTCTGCTGATCCCTCTGTCTCTCTCTCCTCCTCACTCTCTCTGCCACTCCCGCCCCCTCTCTCTCACTCGCTCGCTCTCTCCCTCCCTCGCTCACTCTGTCCCACTATCTCTCTCTCCTGCCTCTCCCTCTGTCTCTCTCTCTCCCTCCCCCTCTCTCTTCCGCTCTCTCTCTCTCCTCCTCTCTCTGCCACTCTCTCTGCCGCTCCCTCTGCCCCCCCTCTGTCTCTCTCTCTCTCTCTCTCTCTCTCTCTGCCGCTCCCTCTGCCCCTCTCTCTCTCTCTATCTCTCTCTCTTCCACT
>OMKY01215687.1:0-10631 GCA_900302395.1 Bregmaceros cantori | reverse complement strand
TCACATACTGTTCTACAATATACAGCACACTTCACATACTGTTCTACAATATACAGCACACTTCACATACTGTTCTACAATATACAGCACACTTCACATACTGTTCTACAATATACAGGCCACTTCACATACTGTTCTACAATATACAGCACACTTCACATACTGTTCTACAATATACAGCACACTTCACATACTGTTCTACAATATACAGCACACTTCACATACTGTTCTACAATATACAGGACACTTCACATACTGTGCTACAATATACAGGACACTTCACATACTGTTCTACAATATACAGCACACTTCACATACTGTTCTACAATATACAGCACACTTCACATACTGTTCTACAATATACAGGACACCTCACATACTGTTCTACAATCTACAGCCCATTTCATGTATCATTCCACAATATACAGCCCACTTCATGCATTTTACAATATAGAGGCCACTTCACGTTCCATTCTACAATATACACCCCACTTCAGGTTTCATTCTACAATATACAGGCCACTTCACATATCGTTCTACAATATACAGGCCACTTCACATACTGTTCTACAATATACAGGCCACTTCACATACTGTTCTACAATATACAGGACACTTCACATACTGTGCTACAATATACAGGACACTTCACATACTGTTCTACAATCTACAGCCCATTTAATGTATCATTCCACAATCTACAGCCCATTTCATGTATCATTCCACAATCTACAGCCCATTTCATGTATCATTCCACAATATGCAGCCCATTTAATGTATCATTCCACAATATACAGCCCATTTCATGTATCATTCCACAATCTACAGCCCATTTCATGTATCATTCCACAATATGCAGCCCATTTCATGTATCATTCCACAATATACAGCCCACTTCATGCATTTTACAATATAGAGGCCACTTCACGTTCCATTCTACAATATACACCCCACTTCAGGTATCATTCTACAATATACAGGCCACTTCACATATCGTTCTACAATATACAGGCCACTTCACATATCATTCTACAATATACAGGCCACTTCACATATCATTCTACAATATACAGGCCACTTCATGTATCATCTTCCAATATACATATAAATATAATGCGTTGCCTACTGATTTGCCCAGTTAGCCTCAGTTTCCTTTTTTTAAAATGTTTTCGGCCTGTGGGGGACTTTTTTGTTCATTCTTTGAAGCGACTCAGCAGGAAGTTGTTCTTTTGTTTTGTTAATATATTAAGCTGTTAATGGTTTGAATGATTGTGAAGTTTGCACTGTATTGTCTTTCCTCACAATTATCTAATCCTTTTTGTTATATAAAATACTGATACGTATACCGATCCGTATTGATATTTTGTTATTCAAGTTTGTGCATGTGTTCATGTTGGTCTTTGTGGCCACCGTTCACTGGTGCCTTCTGCCCCTTGATAGGTTATCCACCATCAAAGGAGACCACCGCTGGCCAGGAGGACATGCCCAACGCCCGCCAGCGGCCTGTCAGTGAGAAGGCCATTTCTCAGGGTAATCCTCATGTCATTATTAATCTGAGTCCCTTTTAAACGGACATTCAGGGCTTGAAAACCAAATTATTTTTAAAACGTTCCTTTCCAAACGGCTCAGGCAGGCCTAATGTTTAACGTTTTCCTTCTCAGAACCGCTCTGCTACCAAAATATCGTTCCTGAACTGGTTTGGAACGCAAAAAAGTTGTTCGTTCTTAAAGTTCCTTTCGTGCAATGTTACGTTGGAATATATATTTGGTGGACTTTCAAACTTCAGTGCAACTGTATTAACATGAAAACCAGGTTTAAACCGCAATTACATTCACTTCCTCTTCTGTCCATGCACAACCGGGAATAGTCTCCCAGACATAGGATATGTTGAAACATATAGAGAATGAAAAAAAGTTTTTCACCGGTTTTGTGGATTTCATAATGTTCCATTTCTGTTCCGGAACAGTTGAAGACATCTTTTTTCGTTTCCGTTTCTGCTCTTCGTAAAATTCGTTTTCGGTTTTTGTTTTCGTTCCTTGAACCGGTTCGGAGCCCTGCTGATATTAAAAGTGTTGAAGGCTTGCATTAAAAATCCATAACCTTGCAGTTATAAGAAACAATTTCAATAAGCCCAAAAGGTGTAATTTTATTTTTTCATCGATATTCATTTATGTGATCATTCCAACCTGTCTGTTGATAGGTGTTGAGTAGAGCAATCATTTTTAACCTAGGGTCAGGAATGCCCCAGGGGTCCACAAGCCCCCCCACTGACTGATAAAACTTTCACACATCCGATAATCAAACCGAGTCATCTTTGAACCAAGGACTACTTTCTCTCGGTGTGTGAGAGAGGGCAGGTCTTATGAGCGGAACGATCATCGAAACAAGTCTTTCGCCATGTGATAGAATTACTGTTAAATAAGCTTAAGTCGGGGGTGTCGATGGCGGAGTGGTTATGCACACCGCAACTAACGCAGCGTCCGCAGTGCCCTCGTCTGCTTGTTGGCGATGTCTAACTCCTTCAGTGTCAGCCCAGTCATCCTGTGTCGCTTCTATCAGTCTTTTATTGAGAGCCTTTTATGTTTTTCTTTTATTTGCTGGTTTCAGAGCTTGTCAGTGAAAGACAGGAATGGCCTGAACCGTATTGTAAATATGTGCTCCAAGATTGTAGGAGTGAAACGGAGAGATCTAAGCTCCTTCTGTAACCAGCAGATCCTTTGCAATGCAGGCAGCATACTAGCATCCCCTGGGCATGTCCTAGCAGGGGAACTAGCTCTGCTGCCATCAGAACGTTGCTTTGCCCTGCCAGCCTGTAGAACCAACCGTTACTCAAAGTCCTTCATACCCTCAACAGTCAGGCTGCTGAACAGCCAATAGGGTGGTGGTGAAATAAGATGTGTGGTCTATATGCTCCCTGCGCTCCATGTACATTGTGTTGTTGTGATTGATTGTATTGGAATGTTGTTTTATGTGTGTGCTACATGCTGCTCTAAATGAATTCCCCCTAGTGGGACTAATAAAGTGGTTTGAATTGAATAGAATACCCCTGATCTCAACCCAGTTTCCAACTGATTGATAGAAATAACTTATAATAATAATATGAATAAACAAATTTAAAAAATCACTATGGCTTTGTTATTATGAAACTTGCATGACAAGAAACAAAGATGGCTGATATTTTGTATACATTTATATTAAGTGATATTTTCAGTAAAAACGTATACCCTGACACCATTTAATGGTTAATTGTCATTAATGGATAAGGACATTTGTTCGCCAATTTAAAGTGCTATGCAGTTTATCACAGCATTCCAAATGCTTCTACTATGTAAAGTTATTAATCGGAACACAATAATAACAAAAATGACATGAGATTATAGGAATTCTGCCTGTATGTCATCACTGATTAATGTTTTAAATATATTCATCAACAAAAAGCATTTACTCCATTGTTTATGGAGCACATATAATGAAACCACATCTAAACGAAACTGCTGGAATCTTGTCTAAATCTACAATATGTAAATGAAATGTTTTTGTGAAAAAATGTAAGTAAAGTAAGTAAAACCCGCTCCCCGCTGTTTTTCAAACAGTGGTATCGGTTGGTATCGGTACCGGTATTGGTATTGGCACCAAAAAATGGTATCGGTGCAACACTATTTACAACACATTAAGTTCTTGAAATTTTGGATTGCTACTGGTTGGGTCTTCACCCATTTTTAATTTTGTTTGAGCAGCATTTTGGTTGTGATCATGCTACCGCTAAACTAAATTCATAAAATGGCATTGTCCTTCTTCTATGCAGGTAGCATCACCCCCACTGTGGAACTCAATGGATTGGCTATGAAGAGAGGCGAGCCGGCAGTCTACCGGCCTCTGGACCCAAAGCCTATGCCCAACTACCGTGCCAACTACAACTTCAGAGGCATGTTCAACCAAAGGTACGCAAACCCACGTGTCTAGAATGAGTGTAAAGGCCCATTTATGCTTCTGACACATAGCCTATCTGACAGATAATCTTCACATCTGTCTCTGTGCGTGACCACGCCCCCTGCGCAGAGGTTCTGCAAACGTCATCGCGCACCTCAAAAAAATCCTGACTATGTGTCAGACGGTTGCGAACCCACGCAGACCACAAGGGGAAGTGCGCAGAAAAAAAGCAGCTGTGATCGGTCCTTGGCATGATTTTCCGGCTGTCTGTGTTGTCGTTTTGGTACCGAGGCGAGCCATTTCTAAAAAGCAGAGGAGCAACTACACTACTTCGAAGTTCTCGTGACTTTCGGCCAGAGTTTTCGCAAGTTCTCGAATAGACTCCAACTTGCGCTTCGGCGGGAAACTGCTGTACGTCGCTTAGCCGCTGTGCGTCAAGGGTGCAGAAGCAAAACTTGTTCACGGCCAGAACCAAGCCACATTTGGTGTGTACGGTTGCACACCAATACACCAAATTCATGGTTTATTTTCATACCATGGTTCGGTACATTTTTGCTGTGTTTTGAAAAGTTTTTTTTATGAGAAGAAAACTACTGTTTATGGTCATATTGATATATTTAATTTTATTTATTCATATACTCGGGACAATGCACATTAATGAACATATACAGAGCACATGTAAATGTGCTCTGTATCTTCGATTGTAGCTCACGGACTACGGTAAAGGTGACTCTTTCTGTGTGATCCTGAATGCATGATACTCATCTGTAAGTTAGTGTTATTGTCTCAACAAAAGTGTCACTTTTGAAAAAAAAAGTTTACAAATGCTGCCTCAACCCTTAGGTGATAATTGGACGCCACAACGCGCTCTCATAGCAAGAGATGCAAAATGATCTACATATCTATTTATCTATTTATCAATAACATTATTTTTATTTTTTTATTGGACCCCTGAATAGTTTTTCAGGTGGTACTTGTTATGAAAGGTTTGGGAATCACTGTGTTATCTGACACTTTTGACAAATGGTTACATGTTATGCATGTTATGGTTGGATAAAGAGCATCTATAGCTACCTGCACACCACGGTACAGAAACGCTGTGGTGACAACATCCTCTGATGCGGTGTTTCTTTAGTTACAACGTTGACATGATCATCTCGGTCGAGCTGTTATTTAGAATAATTTTTAAATTCTTCCAATTTCCATTGTTTTCATTGTACGTCAGCACTGAGGAGAATATAAATAGTACGTAGAAAGAAAAGCATGTGAGTGCACCCCACTCGGCCCGCTTTGGGGTGTGCTTTGATCCCCATCCCAGACGTAGCGTGGGATGGATGAACGACTTGCCCTCCATAGGTCCCCCTGTCAGATCTTTTCGCTCCTCCGCCCAGCGGAGCCACCGGAGCGTTGCGGCCTCGTGGTGTTTGAACAAATGAATCCCCCGCCCCTCTGAAGGAATGCAGCGCACAATCATTTTTTATGTAGTCGTCCGACACGCCACATCCTCTATTCCCATTAGGTGGTGTGGACAAGAGATTGGGTTTCACTTTGTCCACGATGTTAAGTCATGTTTTGTTTTTTTAAATGTTTCTGCAACTAACCATTATTTTGTTCATCAATTAATCTGCCATTTTTACTGGTGATTAATCGGTCAATCGGTTCATTTTTATTAGCATGAATTATGATTTAAGAAGCATTATTAAAAGTTGGCAATATTAATATATACAACGGTTTGCTGTTTTGCTATGTTCATTGTATAGTAATAGCATGAAAGATTCTACTCTTCCATGCGAAATTATACATATTGGGCTTTCACGCAAGTTTATGAGTTGTCTTTATTGTATTGGGGCCTTATTTTCGAGCTTTGACACTGGGAAATTGTATTGGGAACAACATTTATTTAACACGTTGGAGCGGAGAATAGGCCAAACCATGAAACGATTAATCGCTGGCGATTAATGAATTATCAAATTAGTTGGTGATTATTTCAATAATTGATCATCGATTAATCTATTAATTGGTTGCAGCTCTAATCTCATGGAAGGGAGGACTAGGACCGGGCCTTAAAACTATTGAATGACGCATATCTAGAAATTGTTTGGCCACACTAAATATATACTTTTACAACACCCGATAACTGATTACAAAGAAGGCATTCCCTGCCATTAGAATCTGATTGGGTCCTCAATGTTCAGCTTTCAGGACATTAGAGCCTCTGTCCTTTGATGGACAGAGGACAGGTGGACAGTATAACATGTGTAAGTAAATGTAACTCGTCTTTCTTGGTTCAGGTCTGGAAATCAAATGACTGGATTTGACAAAGTTTTTTTTCCAAGGTAAATGCTGTGGTTGTTCCATCTGCATTGGTCCCAAATGGCTGATCTAAGATTACTTGGCTTGTAACTCGAAATGATTTTTCGCTTGTGTCAGACTTTCTGTCGTCTTTGTCACATTCTTCACTTATGGTGTTTCATGTCTCCTAGTGTTGAAATCTCTTTCTGTCTCACCAATGTACACTTTATTTACACATTTTGCATATGACAAGTTCTTCATACTGTTGTTATTCTGAGTTCATAATGGCCATAAAGAAGGTTATAGAATAACCTTCTACACGTGTCTTTGATGAATTTGAATTAAAAAAAAAACTTCCATTCCAATGAAAAGTGTACTTTGGCAATAAGTACACCTTTAGGCAATAAGTATAACGAATACTTGTACTGAAATAAATGACCATGTATTGAAAAATCTGTCCTTTCTGGGCAAATATGACAATCCTCGATTTTATAGAGGGTGTATCCAATGCCCTGCCATTTACAACTAACATTCTCAAGTTCCAATATTCATTCCTACCTATGACCACAAGGTGGCAGGGCAGTGCCGTCAAACACCTCGGCACGTGTTCTGTAAAGACTAAAATCGTTTGAATGGCTAAACTCCATTTTACCAAATACAAAATGTATATCACCAAGATACGCCCTAGTGAAAAATCCAGCTTGAGCTGGTAGCTGGTTTAAGCTGGTTTAAGCTGGTCTTAGCTGGTCTTAGCTGGTCTTTGCTGGTCTTTGCTGGTCTTGGCTGGTTGACCAGCTAAGACTAGCTAAAACCAGCTACCAGCTCAAGCTGGTCATAGCTGGATTTTTCACTAGGGCGTTAGAGTGAAATAATTAAACTTGCTGATCTATTGTGCATAGAACCTTCCGAAATGTCTTGAAGCACATAAAACATACATATTTTTTAACCAACATCTGTTTAGCAAATAATCCATCAATCGATATCATCAATCAAGCAATTTCTTTGAGAGAAGGGGTGCGGACTTCTGTGGGTGACGATGGGCAAAACATGACAAAACTGCTACATGTTTATTGTTATGTCCCTGAAACGTAGCATAGCGGAGGTCATCGTTTTGCGCGTGCTGCTGTCGCCACTGTGCAAGATCCTTCGCGTTAACGGCATCACTTTTGAACGGATGTCTGGATTTCTCCCACATTCAACGTGTTAATGTTCTTGGGTAGGTTCATTTGGGCGCCAACACTTGAAAGATGGATGAATTCAAGATAGCTGGAATTTGTGTTTGCTCCATAACTTCCGGCTAGGTCTATGAGATTTTCCCCAAAACAATAGTTGTTTGGTTTTAAAATAAAGCACATGATTTTCATTTAATATAAAGCAAAACACTTTCAAGATGGCTGACTTTTTCCTTTTGTGTGATAACACATGCACAAAAACTTGTCAGCCAACAGTATAGACGAGTTTACCCGCAAAATACAGGGGGCTGGCATTTTGTCCCGTCGTGAGGAAACACACCTAATGGTAGCCTATGGCAACTCTGGTACTTGACCGAGGAACCGAGCAAACAAAACACACAAAAGCACGCCAGTTAAAAATCCGACCACTAGATGTCGTCTGTGACCAGTAAACACATAACCCCGCTCGCTCCGTTTATAATTTTGTATAAATATTGATGAAACACAGTCAAAATCCAACTTAAAGTTACTCACTGAGTGATCACATGTTCTTCTGGACCAATAGGCTGGCTGCTTCTACTAGTAATTACAAAAGGAATGGGAAAATGGAATTGCACTGATTATTAAATCATGCGTTTCTGGGTCACAGATCCGCACGAGAGCATTTGGGTGAGGAATAGCACACCGCAAGTTACCGCCATCCGTTTTAAATAACCCTGTAGGTGTGTGTTACCACCAAATATACATGTTGAAAAATAAACAAAAACACACCGGACTAAATGACACCGGGCACGACGTTCAGACACCGGAAGTACCCCCCCCCCCCCGAACTCTATAAGGGGTAGATGAACTGAGATATGTCAAGATTCAAGATTATTTTTATTGAAACCAAACGTCGGAGGTCAACACTTTCAAGATGGCTGAATTATGATTGTCCACATTTTTTATGAATTAACTTATCTTTGTTTTTGAGGAAACACATTTCACAATCGGGACGACCACAGAGGCCTAGTTTGAATTTTGAATCATGTCCCACAGTGATCTGCTCCATGGTGTGTTTGTTCCCACACGACATTACGTGATGCAGCATCTATGCAGGAACCAAATATAAAAAGTCGGTAATTGGCTTAATTTTATTTTATTTTCCTAATAGAGCACATGCATGTAGAGATGTGGTTCATACGGCAGAGGAGGTCAACACATTTGGGAGGCTGATTCTGAGTATGTCATATTCTGAGTATGTCATATTTATTTATTAACATAATGGTGACATCACCAATCATAGGATATTGCGTCACTTTCCCTTTTTTTATTTGATGTTTCAATGGTATGTGAATCCGAGTTTTATAGGGGGTATCCATCTTCTAAGCCTCGGACAGCTGAAAGCCCAACCCCCCCCCCTCCCACCACCCTACGATATTTTAAACGTTATCTAACGTGTTGCATAAATCCCTTTGCTACCGACAGGTGGCAGCACAGGCTCGGCTATAGTCCACTTAACCTGACTTGGCCATTAAACCAGACATTAACGTCTTTGTCAATGTTTAATATTAGCATGGAAAAAAAACTTCAATATAGGTGTACATTTGGTTGTGGGGAGATGTTATTTGAATTGAGATGGTTGTTTCAACAAAGGATTTATTGTTCCATTTGAAATGCAGCAGATTTAAACGCAGATTGCTCTCATTGTGGACTGCTTTAGTCTTCAGAAAGGAATGGAAATTGATTTTTTTGCGGACTAATCAACTTGACCATTGCTTTTTTTTCTTCAATCAATCCCCACTAATTTAGAACTATTTGCAAGGGTGACAGATCATATTTTCCACCTTTTCCACAGACAGCTTCAAAAAAGGACTGAAAACATACCTTTTTAATCAAAGCTTTCTCATTGTAGCCTGTTTCTTTCTTTTATTATTTTAATTGTAGCACTTTGAGGTTCCTTTGAATGTAAAGTGTGTAATAAATTATTATTATTATTATTATTATTATTATCAACATTTCAAGAGTTTAATTTTTCTCCAAAAACAACAATGGAATGCTGTATATTCCAGTGCATTTTATACATGGATTAATTCTGGTGGTGTTTACTGACCTCAAACTGTCGCTCATGACGTTTTGTCAAATACAAGCACTGAGTGGTTGTTACTCTACCACCGTGCCACACCAGTTGAATTAGCTTACAAATTAACTTAATGAAATACATTGATACTTGGAATCATACAATATGTATCTTATATTATATTACATTTTCTATTTAACATATTTAATGTATAATCCTCACACTGGATAATCTCAACCGCCTGAAAGCAATCTTTTTGGAACGTTGAAATTCTGGTTTGTAGATTCCACTCTCATTTCCCCCCTCTTTCACTGCCCCATTCTTTCTTAATGCACCTTATCGTACGGTGTACCTTTTTTATTACCTACGTCGGGGTGGAGCTGCGGAGCAGGTTATGTTTTTGGTCGCGTTGGTTTTCCCCCTGGATAACTGAAGAAGTTGAGCACGGATCTGGATGAAATTTTGCAGAGTTGTTTGCAATGATGAAAGAAGTGATTACATTTTGGTGCATTTTTGTAGCCTATAAGCAAGTCATAAGTCATACTTCATTATTATTAATGGGTGAACGATCCCCGTTCTCTGCAGTACGTACCTACAGATAGATGGATGGACATTTCCTTACCTGGTTGCACGGGGTGGTCAATGAGACATTGCCGTGTAAAAATCCATTCAAAACTTTGAAAATAGGCAATTTATTGACAATACGCCTAGTCAGATGTGCCCTTCATAGAATCAAATGTCTTGGAAGAAAGGAGAGAGATCTACAAGGAGACATGTCTGGAAGAAAGGAGAGAGATCTACAAGGAGACATGTCTTGGAGGAAAGGAGAGAGATCTACAAGGAGACATGTCTTGGAGGAATGGAGAGAGATCTACAAGGAGACATGTCTTGGAGGAATGGAGAGAGATCTACAAGGAGACATGTCTTGGAGGAATGGAGAGAGATCTACAAGGAGACATGTCTTGGAGGAATGGAGAGAGATCTACAAGGAGACATGTCTTGGAGGAATGGAGAGAGATCTACAAGGAGACATGTCTTGGAGGAATGGAGAGAGATCTACAAGAAGACATGTCTCGGCGTAGAGAGATTTAGATGGGAATGCTTTTTGCTGCACATGTCAAGGTCACACGTCTTCTCATCGTTCACTCACAAAACGCTCTAAGTGGATCGACAGCACA
>OMKY01215683.1:0-12344 GCA_900302395.1 Bregmaceros cantori | reverse complement strand
TCTGTAGTGACTTCACTGTAGCCTATAAGTAACATAATAGTCATACTTCATTATTATTAACGGGTGAACGATCCCCGTTCTCTGTAGTGACTTCACTGTAGCCTATAAGTAACATAACAGTCAAACTTCATTATTATTAACGGGTGAACGATCCCCGTTCTCTGTAGCCTATAAGTAACATAATAGTCATACTTCATTATTATTAACGGGTGAACGATCCCCGTTCTCTGTAGTGACTTCACTGTAGCCTATAAGTAACATAATAGTCATACTTCATTATTATTAACGGGTGAACGATCCCCGTTCTCTGTAGTGACATCACGCGTGGCCGCGTCTCCCGCACCTGCGCCGAGTGATGTGCGATGCGTGGATGATGCGTGATGCGACCCATACTGCTAGCACTAAAAGTACTGTAACGCAAGCGCCCTCTCGTGGAGGAGCTGGGGAAAGAGGAACTCGGGTCGACAATAACTGAGCCCAGTCATTGTCAAGCTTCGTTCTGACTCTTTATATAGAGGCATGTAGTCACAAGGAGGACCGCCAACGGTGGCGGCCCAGAATGCGCCGCACGTGCAGTACTATTTTTTGTACCACCACAGCGCAGGTTTGCAATCTCTGAGTGCTTCCAGTTACTATTATTATTATTGTCAATAAACAATAGCAGACAGGACAGAGATCTCTGGCACATCCTGCAGAGATGTAGTGAAATATGATGAACACGAGGCGGTGTCCTAGAGACCGCATCACTCTCTCTCTCCGCTGTCAGGCCACGCCCACTCACCGAACTCGTCACTCATGCAGTGGATCTCACATACGCTTGTATGCAAACACACACACCCACACACACACACACTTCTGGGAGGGGGGCGCGGTGGATTATATAAGTCCTATATATAAGGTGGATTGCCTTAATGTCGGCCATTTGCAACTTTCTATTGTGGCACAGCCAGTTGCCTAATTTGTGACAGTGAAATGTTTTTTTTTTTGCGAGAAATCTCCTCCCCTGTTCTGGAGGCTATAACTAAAGAATGGAAACAGGTAGAAACAAGTGTTTTAGTGATACCATCCCCTGTTCTGGAGGCTATAACTACAGAATGGAAACCAGGAGAATCAAGCGTTGTTGGTTTTTTTTCTGATGATAAAGGAGAGTCTGAAGTTTCGTTTGCCATGTTTTTTTGTTGACAAGGATACAGAACTTAATTTTCTACGGGTCTTGAAAAAAACACTCACATGTTGGGAAAAAAATGTGGGACTGGGACGTGTCAAATTTGGAGAGTTAACCTGCTCCAGTCAGTGCCCCTGGTCAAGGCAGTTGACCTTTATTCATTAATTCATTCATTCAGTAGGGGTGTAAATATTTTTTTGTGTCGATATATCGATACAACAGCTAACGATACAATGTAGCGATACGTCGATCTTTTTTCTGGTCTATTTTTATCCATTTGCTCCTGGATGTAATTCCACACCCCTGGCAGGTTAAATTAAAAAAATCGAAGAATCGCATCGTATCGTGGTGTATCGAAAAAATTGAATCATTGGGTCAGGAAATCAATACTGAATCATATCGCTGTAGCAGTTCACATTTCTTGGGGAAATTCCATACACACATGGACACTGTGACATTCTATGACCACCACATGCACGCCCATATTTGGCAATTGTAACTGCTGCGTCTGCGATTGTAAGTGCATTGTGATGTCATCTAGACACACCCCTCCGCTGTCTGCTAAGACACAGGGGAATTCCGTGTTCTTCCTCTTTCTACTTTGCTGGAGAATAAAGGGCGTTATGCTAGAGGCTGTGTTCCTCATTACACACATACCTCTACATCGCCATGATAGGTGCGATTTACACCCCTACCATTTATTCTTGTAAGAAACCACAACACCGGTCCAACGTCCTAGCGGTCTGCCTTTGGATCCCAGAGACCAGGGTTCAAGTCCTAGTCAAGCAAAAATGTTTTTACTCGTCTGGTAGACAGTCAATCGACTTCATCTCACCATTCAACAAATGGCTTCTGTGTCGCTGAGGCTTGGTTGGAAATCCTACTGAAGATCCCAATGAGCTTCTAAAAGCTTGACAGCGCGATGATGTGGCACACAGTACTGTCTCCGTTTGGCTGGAAACAAAGGAGCTAAGTATGTGTTAGTGTGTGAGGAGGCTCCAAAGCTGCATTGTTGAGCTACTTTTGGTTTTCTCGTCGGCTGAACGGAGCGCGTACTGCGCCCCCAGCAGTACGCGCAGTTGAACTCAATGTTAGACACGTTACCATAATTTGCTTTTATCATTGGCTGTGTCCGAAATCGCTCCCTATCCCCCATATACTGCACTATATGGGGTGCACAACATTTTGTAGGGTCACGATAAGTGAGTGCACTATATGGGGGGTAGGGAGTAGGGGATAGGCAGTGATTTCGGACACAGCCATTATTTAACTGACATTCATTGGTTTAGGGAGGAGTCAGAGCCACTGGAGCATAGGTGTCCCACATTAGGCAGTGGTTCACATTAGGACAATCCACCCTACAGTGAAATGTAGTGTTTAACAGTTGAACTTAATGTTAGACACATTACCATAGTTTGCTTTTACCATAGTTTCACTGACATTCATTAGTTTAGGGAGGAGCCAGAGACCCTGGAGCTTAGGTGGCCCACATTAGGACAATCCACCTTATATGTATCACAGTAAAATCATCAGCCCTTAGTGACTAGCTTGTTTCGGAAATCTGATTCAACATTCATGAATGTACATATTCTTATTCAAAGTAAATAAACGTGAGTTATTTCAAGTATTATTTTCCACAGTTAATTTGAGATCACTTTGGGGTCTACTGGGGGGGGGGGGGAGTGAGTATGGCCTCTGCTACGAATATCCCGTTGCGGAGAATGGGAAAATTCTTGTCACTCGAGTATAACAAGGGAGCCCACTCAAGCGAGCCTCAAACTCAATCTCTGCCTCCACTAGAATAAATCATCTTCAATCGATTACCAGTTACATCACATTCCACCATCTACTTAGTCTCCTTAAACGTCAAAGTCTGAACATTCGGATAGTCTAGCACTAAAGAACCACCTGTTATCTTCATTCCTTGACAAATTATGATTATGTTTTAACCTTTTGTGCTTTGAAGAATACAGTTCAAAGAGTTGCAAAACCTCTTTAGAATGGAAAAGGTTTTCATTGTCAAGATCTGCCTCATTAAATTATAAGCTGTTATCATTTGTACAAAATATTTAGTTGACCTCCAAATTGCACTGAAATTGATGTATAAGACTGAATACAGTGATGACTCACATTAAAGCCAATGGTTAGTGTCAATAAGTTGCAGGTGATTTAAATTTGAAATGAATAAGCTTCTGCGATCTTCTCAAACCATGCGTCTCCGGAGGATTACCATCCAATAATTGCGTCATTTGCAATTAATAAAATATTATTTGATAATTTCAGAAAATCCAAAATGTGACTAATATTATTAACGTTATTCATTAAAAGACAAAAATATGAAGGGAATTATGAAAATATTAGCATATAAATTAATTATAATGAGTTTGTGTGAGAGTAATTAACTCAATCGTTGTACGTGAAAAAAAAAACTACATTTCAAGTTAACGAGGAAAAGCATCCAACCGATTAGTCGATTAATCGTGTAAATAATCGGCAACTAATCGACTATTAAAATAATAATAATAATAAACAAAGCATCTATTTCTCCGTCACTGGGTATGGTGCCATACATATGCAAGTGGCAATTTCAGAGTTCGTGGTAAGGGGGTCTTGTCAGACCCAATCAATTCCACACAGATGGGTCAACTTGAAGTGTTTTGGGTGACTTAGGAAAACGTTTGAAACCATGAGCATGAAACTTTAAAGTTTACATGGAAAAAACATCGGACGGCGGACGTGGTGGTTGTTCCTTACCCAGATACTGACGCATGTCCAGCAGGAATCTGGGGGGTCCACCGTTCAGCTCGTAGAAAAGCGAGCCGAAGCAGAAGAGAAACAGCGTGGCCATGCACAACCCGTAGCTGCGCAGGGTGAAGACCCGCACGGGGACCACCGCGGACAGCCAGCCTCCTAACGCGCCGCCGCCGCTGCTGCTGTGCTTTCTAGCGCTCCGGTCCCGGTGATTGGGGGTCGGTCCGCTGGCCCCAAGGAGCGGCGGGGAGCCGCTGGAGAAAGTCTTCATGATGATGGTGTTTTTTTCCGTCTAGGGGGCCTTATGTCGCTATCCAACTCTGGAGCAGAAGTTTGTCACCATCATAACCACCCGGGGCCTTTCATATGAAGGACTCGGTGTGTTTGCTCAGTTTCTTCTTCTTCAGCCTCCAAGGTGTTCGTGCGCTCCTCCAACCATCGTCAGTATATTTGCGCAAATATCCGCAGGCGCGTCTTTAAAACAAACGCTTAAACACGGCGAGCGACGTCGGCCTAACATCAGTACCGTTTTGCCAACAAACGTGTTTATTGTGTCGGCCAAATTCCAGTCGGAGAGTGGATAGGTGGAAGTTTGGAGTGTGAAATTCCAACGTGGTCGTGCGGGGGACGAGGGGAGGAGTGGAGGAGAAAGTCTTCATGATCGCGGCCCCCCTCCGGCGTCCATCAGCCGACATCCAGGGGTGATCATTAAGTTGAAGCCAGTCTCTCACGTTCCTCGGGACTTGTCCTGCAAGCGCTGTTCGTTATAATAACCGTGACAAGCGGTTTGTGGAAACCGTTTCAAGAACACGTACGGGCCACGAATCAAGTGCATGCATACCTGCAAACGCTAAAAAAAAAATCAAAACAAAAATACGACTTGTGTTATTGTTTTCTTTACGACCGCTACGGTTTACCTCTAACTACAAGAAATGACTAAAAATAACCCAAACATCCCCCACCGACATGATGGACTCCGCAGAGCCAGAAAACCTTGAATGGTAAAACCATCTGTCTCCAACTCTCCATGAATCGAAAGTTGCGTAGCTTATGCGGCTCCGGACATCATCACCAGGAGGAGGAGGAGGAGGAGGAGGAGGACGACGAGACCTCTCAAACTGTTGATCGCTTTATCAAACAAGTCATGAAGAACCGCCACAAGAACGTGTTGGTGCAGCAGCAGCGGTCTTATTGGAAGCTCGGCGAGGACCGTTATGCGCTCCAGGGATATAGCGGTCCCTGTATAGTGGTCCCCACGTTCCCACCACCACCGCCACCACGCTCGATCTTCCTCTTTTCTATCTTCCCCCGGTGTCCCCCGATCTCTCCTCCCGGCTTGCCGCGTGTAATTTTTAGCGCTCGCGTCGGCTTCTCTCTCCCCGTTTCCGGCAGCCCCTGCTTCGTGTCTGCTGCTGCTGCTCCAGGGAGTTCCAACTAGAGTTATTATACAGACACGGCGTTTTCACTGAAGGCTGTCTGTGTGCGTGTGTGTGTCTATGTGTGTGTGTCTATGTGTGTGTGTGTCTATGTGTGTGAGGTAGGGGGTGTCGCCCGCAGTGTCGGATTACTCAACGTGGAAGGAAAAACTTCCACTTCTTTCGCGCCCCACTTTTTTGGAACCTTGGAGATGGGTGAGACAGCGCCACCCTGCGGCAACGGGCAGACCGTTACATTAGTGGTTAATATAACTATTTCAGCTTGTTGTGAATGATTGGAATAGATAATTACAGTTAAAACCCTCGGCCAGAGATAAACCATCGGCGTCAAAGAAACGTTTTTTTCTAAGCTATTTTTTGTTATCGAAAAAAAAAAAAAACACGACTTAGCTCAAAGACCAGGGGAAGAGAGGGAGATGAGGCAAGCGGGGTGACGCGAGAGAGATCGGAAGAGGGATAGGGTATAGAGTGAGGTAAAAAGAGAAAAAGAGAGACTTATCAATCATCAAACGGGACAGGGTAAACGGCCAAATGCTCCAATTATCTGCCGCTGTTACCCCGATCACGGACAGGTGTTTCCACGACTTGTGATGCGCCCTCTCCTGGCCGTAATACTAATAATACCGTAATATAGTAATAATATAACCAAGTTTATTTAACATTTACTGCGTTACATTTTTATTTTTTATTTCATTAAATTGGCCTTTAGCGACACCTGTTGGGAACTGTTGGCACAGATATTGGCCTTGGCGGCATATCTTTCTCTCTCTCGGGCGCTCTCTCCCTCTCTCTGTCTTTCTCTCTCTTGCACGCTCTCTCTCTCTCATTCTCCCTGCATGGTGCTTTCTCTCTCGCATTCAATAACATTTTGAAAAGAGAATTGCTGGCGGGAGTAAATAGCGACCGTCTGTGGCAAATTGTTATCGTATAAATGTAAGTACTTTTGTATTTTTATGATGATTGTTGAATTTTATAATTATATTTTTTATACTTATATTTCATAATAATTTTGTCGGCGACAACTCTAGTGTCCGAAATCTCGTCCGTTGCTATTGAGTGCACTATAAGTGAGTGCACTATGGGGATAGGGAGCGATTTCGGACACAGCCCATATGTGTAGAATAAGGCTTAGCCAACGGTTAGTCGACGACTATCCGACTAATCGGTAAACAAATCGGCAACCGATTTCATAATTGATAATCGCCGATGAATTGGAACATTGCCAGCAGTTTGTGTTGCCGCTATATCCTCAACTTGGCCATTTTATATGAATCCATCATTTCTGAGCATCATCAGTCCCACAGTCTGGCTGACCGTTGGGGCAACACTGAAGACTTTGCAACCAACTCCCTCCATCTCTCTCTGTCCTCGGCCATTCACATGGTGTCACTCAGCCTGCACCTTGTCCACTCTTGGATGTTATCCTCCCATCGCTTTCTCTGTCTTCCTCTCCTCCTTCCACCTGGTACTGTGTACTTGAGGGATAGTTTGAGTCCTTGGGATGTCGTGTCCATGTTCACACCATCCTAGTTTTCGTTTTTTTGACTTTGATTAGTAAACCTTTATATGTCATGGCTTGTTTTATTCTGGCTTTCACTTACCACTGGTGGCGGCGGCTGCTGCTGCTGGTGCTGGTGTGGGGGTAGAGCAGTCGGTGGATTTCACATTGAAAGAAGTTCTTTGATTATAAAAATTACAGTTTCAACTTCATACATTCGATTTTTTTGTTAATGTATTCTTTTTTCTATTTTAGCGCCAAATGTGGCTAATACAAATTGTTGGGAGTTATTTATAAGCAAAATATGAGCGTGCTAGCTTACGATATCTTAGCCTAGCCAAGCTCGATAAATTAAGCCAAAGTTATTTTTTGTTTTATACTTTATTGAAAGAGGTAGTGACAGGATGAATGTTTTCTACTTTATTGAAAGAGGTAGTGACAGGATTAAATCGGAAACTGGGATGAAGAGACGGGGAAGACATTGCAGAAAAGCCGGAGAGGGGATTAGAGCCCGCGGTGCTGCTCAACCTATGGTCCGGGGCGCGCTCCATAACCACTCTGCCGCCGTGCTCTCCCAAATCTCACGCCACTTTAAGTGCATGCTGAGGAAAATGATTTCAATGTTTGCCAAGATTAAGAATAATGAATGAAGAGAACATTATTATTTTTTTAATGATATTTCAGAATGACAAATAGATATAGTCATTTTGTTGTTGATGTTTCAGTACACAAGCAAAAAACATATGGACACAATTGTTAGATAGGTAGAATAGAAATACAATAATTTGTACACTTAATATCTTACAATACATAAAACATCGCTCTCACTGGCGAAGGCAAGCAAGGAAGGCATGGCCATTTACATGTGATAGAGCTACTTACAGAAGGGAGCGGGGAGGCAAAACCAAAAAGTTTAAATAAGTTATTTAAATATCAATTACGTATAGAGAAGGTACAACGCTATGTGAAGCATTTCATATATGTAATCAAACCATATTTTGTCTGCAAAATAACAACAACAATAGGGGGAAAAATGTAGCGCAATCAAAGACTTGACACTATGATAGGCGACCAAAAAATAGTAATAATGCTTAGCCACTCAGATGAAACCAGCTAATTTAACTTCTAAAGTGCATGTACAGTGTCTCTTATCTTTTTTTTTCCTTTTTGTACAAAGTTTCTCAAAGTTGCAGTCCAATGAAAAACACCAGACTTCTCCAGACATCAACAAGGCATCAAGAATATCTTTGTCCCAAAATCATCATCATGTTAAAAAAAGGGATTACCCTCCCCCATTGTTCCTAGAAAAAAAGAATAAACAAAGAAAACAACACTGTAAAGATTGGAAGAAATGTTGGAAGTTAAAGCCGCTACAATTCCTCAACAGTAGAGTGTTGTGTTTACTACGGAGCTGATGGAGATGAATTATTAGATACAGAGGTTGGGCTGCGGAGCCTGGATTTGTATCACTTTTAACCTCAAGTAGGGGTGCACCGATCACGCTTTTTAGTGCTCGATCCGATCCTTTGATTTTATTTGATTTGGCCGATCAAGATTTCCGGTACCCCCTCCCGATACCGAGTCCCGATCCCCGATACCGAGTTCTCATCCTGCAAAAGTTGGTAGTACCCAAACAACCAATCACTACGATCCTGATCGGGACAAAATCACAAGTCCCGATCCTTGGGAAAACGTCTGATCGGCCCCCGATCACCGATCTGAGGATGGGATCGGTGCAGCTCTAACCTCAACTCATAGTCGTGCCAGTCCTTTGGGTTAACAATCATGGTTTGCTCGATACCAATGTTGGTGCTCTGGCGTGAACGATGCGCTGCAACAACACCCGGTTTTGAAGTTTGTCCATCCAATGTCCATGGAAAGTGTATAATATGGCACTTCCCCCACCTCAGCTCCAAACACCAGAAGCTACTTCAGGAAACAAGAAATAGGTAGGGCTATGAATCGTTTGATGTGTCCGTAGAGTTTAAGGGTTCTGCTTTTGATTATTGCCATTATTGGTATGAGTGAGGTTATTCTGTGGAGTTCTTTTATTTCTATGTGGTCTAGAAGGCGGTGTCCTGTCATCCATCGCATGATGTGCCTTGAAGGAATAGTAGCCGGCAAGAGAAGAAGAGGACGACAACCCAAAAGATGGTGCGACAACGTCTACAAGTGGTCAGGACTTGACCTACCAACCCTCAACAGAATGACACTGGACCGGAAACTCTGGAGAAGGCTGACCCATGTTGGTACACATTCTGCTACAAGCGGAGAAAGTGAACTACGATGAGGGCTCCTGATGTGCTTCTACAAGGCATCTGCAGCCTCAAGGCCGATTCCTACCCGATGTGCGGCCCATTACGTACGTCATCCGTCCGTACGTTCCACGCGTTGCCACCTTCCAAGCGTCTTTTACGTTACCGTGTGCAGATGGGTTTAGATTTAGTTTTTTTTTGTTTTAGATTTGTACACTAGCAATGGTGAAGAATCTACCATCTAGCGATGTGCGATGCATGGACGTTGCATTGGTTCTGGCTCGCCAGGATGTGCTGAAGTTTAACTTTCCGCCCGAATTAAAAATTTCCACCATCCACCAATATGTTTTGTAATCAGTAATGTGAGACTCAAAGGTAATGAGTAAAAAGTACTAAGGTAAATATGTACTTGAGTAAAAGTTTAAATTACTAATTTAAAAAACTACTCAGAAAATTACAAATTAGTCATAAAAAGTAATTAATTACAGTAATTTTAGTAAATGTAATTCGTTACTTTCCACCACTGGTAATTACTAGCACATTATTAGTGTAATAGCTCCAGATCAACAAGCTCGCTGGTGAGGTGGATGTTGTTTATACCAAAGTGCACACGGTGAATAAATGGGAAGTTCATCTCCGCTGCCATCCTACAAAAAAATAAAAAAAAAATAAATGAACATTTAACCCTTTGAGTGCCAACCACTTTTATAGAAATTTGCAGTGATGTTTGTAGATCTAATAAATATTCGATACAAATGATATCCAAACATAAGAGCTTGTAATAATATAATCGACAATCTCTGCTTTCGAAGAAAAATTGTGTCTAAAACAAATATTTTTGCCGTCTGACGATTTAGAAAACAATTTTGGAAGACTTTTTGTGACGCACAAAGGGTTAAAAGGAATCCATTTTGTGATTTCCAGAGATGTCCTTAGATGGAGCTCTCTTTTGATTGGGTGAACATTCATTTCTGCATTGTGATTGGTCAAGTGCTTCCACAGTTTCTTTAACAAACTTGAACTAAAAAAAAAGAAAAGATTATCACTGTGTTAGTGTTTTCTGATGCTTTTGGAGACAACAGGATGGATTGGCCAGATCAAGCCAAAAACACTGTTGTTATTATATTAACTATGATTACAAAAAAAAAATCACTATTTTTCAAATGTTTGTGGGCCGCACAGGACCGCCATAATGCAGCCATAATAACACTATCAAAGTCCTTCTGAAAGTAACAATACATCTGCCTCAAAAAGGCTGGAAGATTTTTTTTTTCTATTTGAGACACACACACCCACACACACACACACACACACACCCACACACACAGCCAAAAACAACCCAAAAACCCCCAGAAATGTTGATACTAGATTATACTCTAAGGTACATTTATTCCATCCCCCTGATCAACTTTGTTAATTTTCCAAACCTTCTATTTCTTACTTGGGTGTTTGACCTCAAGCAAGCAGCCATTTGACTAAAACACTTTGGCCATCATTAGAATATACATACATACTTACATACATACATACATACTTACTTACATACATACATACTTACTTACATACTTACATACATACATTCTGTATATACTGTTTTAAAAAAATGACAAACGTCTTCAAGCTTTAAACAGTTATCAACAGTCCGAGGTGAGCTGTACTAACCAAACGCCAGCCGTCGAGGCGGCTCCTTGGGTTTGTGCATCGTCTCTGTCCGTTCTCGCTCCGTCGAGGCGACCGACCCTCGCTGGTAGACGCTACCGGGGTTACCGGGGGCCAGGAGCCCGCAATACTGCAACAGTGTTCACTGCAAAAGTTGCACAGCAAGCCGCCGAGTTTCACACTTTCTTTGGACCTCCTTGCAATCCTAAAACTGTGTGGTGGAGGAGATTGTTTTTGAGGGTGAGGGCCTTCTCTCTGTCCATGGGCTGCTTAGATTTCCATATTTGAAAGACTCAGTGGCTGTGTCCCAAATCGCTCCCTATCTCCCACATAGTGCACTCTATGGGGCGCACGCATTATATAGGGGTGTCCGAATTCTCTATGTACCCTATATAGTGCCCTGAAAGTATCCCACAATGCACCGCAAAAGTAGTGAGCATTGGATGTACCCTAGACGGAACAATATAACCCATAATGCATTGCGAGATGTTTTAAAAATACCTAAACTTAATAAAAAATGTCATTACGGGAGAAAATAGCAACCGACTGTGGAAAATCGTAATAAATGTAAGTACTTTTGATTTTTTCTTATGATTGTTGAATTTTTTTTTTTTTTATGTTTTTTTCCAGCCCATTCAGGCTGTGTTTTTTCAAGCTTTATTTATTAGGGTTAGTGGAAACAGGTGAAGAAGGGGGGTAGACATGCGGGAAATACGTTGGTGGTGGGATTCGAACCACCGATCCACCGCGCCATTAAGGCATATGCGTGCTTTCCAGTGCACTGCCTAACCGACTGAGCTACTGGGCAGCAGTGATTGTTGAATTTAATAATATTTTTTATAATTATATTTTATAATAATTTTGACGGCGCCAACTCTAGAGTCCGAAATCTCGGCCGTTGCTGTTGAGTGCATTATAAGTGAGTGCACTATATTGGGGGTAGAGAGTAGGGGGTAGGCAGCCATTTCGGACACAGCCAGTGATGCAAGAGTGTCATTTGAAACGTGTCTTTTTTGTCAGGTTCACACAGAAAGCAGACACATGAAGATCTGAGAAGATGCCAGTCATTGTCTGTCTGTTGGCTGGAGAACGCTCACTGTGGCATTTGCTGGCTGTAGGTCGGTTGGTAGAGCGGCCGTTCCAATGACTGGAGGGTTGAAAACCAAAAGGTTGGTGGTTCGAATCCCGCCTCCGACAGTCTCCATGCCAAAGTGTCCTTGGGCAAGACACTGAACCCCAAATTGCTCCCATTGGTCGTGGTGAGCACCTTGTATGGCAGCAGCCGCCATTGTCGTAAATGTGTGATTGAGAGGTCACTGTAAAGCGCTTTGAGTGCCACTATGCGGTAGAAAAGCGCTATATAAATGGAAATCTTCCTTTCTTTCTTCCAATGATGCATTGTTTTTTCCCCCATGTCGTTGTGTAAAGACCCAGCGGGCAAAACTTCCTACGAATGCATCGAAGCGGCATCGCCCGAGGTGAGCGCCCGCGCCTGGCATGCCAACCGCCGGAGGTGCCTCTCGTCGCACACGCCCGCCTGCCGCAGCGTACACTCCGTCAGCGCGGCCACGCTGAGCGGC